>VXAZ01003643.1:126261-158478 GCA_013399875.1 Gymnorhina tibicen
GAGCCAGGAGCAGCGGCGACAGCAGCAAGAGGGGAGGCCCAACCCCGGCTTCCCAAATCACACGTTTGCTCTCTCTGCCATGGGGTTCAGCCAGCCACCAGCTTCTCTCTCTCCGGGCACCATGCCATGTGCTAGCCCTCTACCTATGGGGGCTATCACATGTTCTGGTCCTAGGCCTTGGGGAGTTAGCATGGAATAAAGACCTTCTGCAGTCTCCATGCAAGAGAGCCTTCTCACCTCCTTTACCGCCGCCATGTTGTTGCTACTGCGTGCCATACCATCGCAAGAGAAACGCGCACAGCAACAAGTAAGTTTTGTCCTTGTGGAAAATGCAGAGGAAATTCCCATAGCAGATACCTACTGTACTGTATTCACCTCTCTAGCCTGCCTTTCACTTTAGGATAAATTATGTGGTGTGGAATATGTAGACCTCAAAGAATAAATACTTGAATCCCAGTTGTGGTTTTTGCAAGGGTTGTACAGGACTGTAAGGGGATTTAAGAGAAATGAAGTTTAAGAATATTGTGTCATGCCTTTCCACTTACCCATATTTGGAAATTTGGTTGTAGACTGGAACTCATATGTTCGAGGGAAAAGGTAGAGTTAAAACATTCACTATGCTTTTGGAAGGTTCATTTAAAATTTAATTTAAAGATTCATTTAAGTTATTCTTCAAATTTAAAAAAGAACCCCCAGGAGATAATCAAGTTTTCAGTCTTCTTAGTAATTGCACAATTATTGTGCAATTGGCATTGGGAAATTATCTCAGCTTATGGAAGAAGAATGGCATGGTACCTGTTTGGATACAGCTGTACACTGTTTGGGTTTGTTTTTAGAACTGAAGAGAATAATGAGATATTTCAGATACTGTGGAATCCTTAGCAGGATTACACGAACTCAGTAAATCCATCTCAAAAAACTGTGAATTACATGGTACATTGAATTGCAAATTATCTCTATAACTCATCCCTCATGTAACTTCATTGGTTTCAGTGAAATTGCAATGCTCACAGAAGATCTCACACTTTAACCCCTTTGCAATTAACACTTTCAAAAGCATATTACTGATCCTCAGTATCAGGTGACATGGTGGTTGACCTTGAAGCTTTATTAAGGCATGGGATTGAAAAGCAAGAGATATATCTTTAAGCTGTCACAATTTCTTTTTTGTCTTTGTGGATTTATCCCCCCCCCCAATCTAAACACTGTCTCTAGTGTATGTCCTTCTGTAGCAGTCCTTAGGATTGCACTATCACTGTAGTTCTCCCTTCTTCAGGCTTCTCTATGACTTGGTCTCTTTCTCACATTCTTTATTCCTTAGTAAAATCACATCTCACCACTGTCAGCATTTTGCACTTTATTTATCTTCAGAACAGTGCAAATCAGCTGAAGTGAGTTCAAGAATGCAGTTTGGCTTGGTTTGTTGGGGTTTTTTGGAACTGTCAGAAATGAGAAGTGTAGAAGATACAGTATGCAGAGAAGTAGCTTTGACATTTCCTCACAGATAAGATGATGAACTCTTTACAGCAGTGTGATTTGTCTGTCAATATTTCAATAAATTTTTCCTATAAAATGTTGACTGATGATACAAGCTCTCACTGTGTCTGTCATTAAACTGCAGAATGAGCTGACAGTGTTGCATTAGTGCTGTGTGAAATAGTGTTGATGTAGAAGGATATAATAAAAATTGTTAATTCAGGAACATAATTTAAAAAAATGTATTCAGGTGATTCTTGAGACATCTGAAACTGAGTCATCACTTGAAAACATTCCTATGCCCATTCAGCAGCTTGATTTTAAGAACTGCCTCCTTCATAGCCAAAGAGTAGGAAACTGTTCCATTTATCAAACATGGTGTATATATATATATATATATATATATATATATATATATAAAATATATATGTGTGTATATATATCTAACATGGTATGTGTGTGGCAGACAACCAGAAAGCTGGATAATGGGAAACGGCAACAGAAAAGTTGTTCATCTTGTCCTAGTTTTATGGCCAATACAGCCTGAGGTAGCCTCCTGGCTATGGTAGTGCCTGGGAATTTCTTCTCATAGCCTTAAGGGGCTGGATAGGCTCTTTCTGCAGGCTCCTGAGAAAAGAGTGTTGTACCGTTCACCTGGGCCTCTTAGAGTATTGTCTGGATGTTTTAAATCACAACATCAAAGTTGTTTTTGTTCTGAAAAAAAATCATGGAAATATTTCTTGTCCAGTAAGCAAAATGATGCTGGATAGCATGTTTAGTCCAGTAGGGAAATTTGTTGTTGGACTGCAATGCTTGTCTTACTGTTTGGGTAAGAATTTGGATCAAAACAAAGCAAAGTGATCTCAAAGTCTCCAGAGGTGATGCCTGCTGTTTCTCAAACCAGAATAATCAGGTATCAATGCAGGGCTCAAAGAAAGGCAGGCTGCTGTATAGCATGGAGGATGAGAGATTTAGTGTAACTCCTCACCCAGCAAGAGACCGTTCTTGTTTTAGGGTATGACATCCCTTTGAAGACCTGCCAACCCATAGGTAGAGGGACCATTATGAACTGCATTAATATTAAGATTTTATTTAAGTGACAGCTCTTTAAAATGCAAGGTGCAAATAGCCAAAAGTATGTTCCCATTGCTCTGTGAATATAAACAGTAGCTGATCTCTGTGATGACATTTACCTGTGCTGGAAAGGAACAGAGAAATAACTCTCTTGTGCCAACCATACTCATGAGTTATTCTACCTTTCCTCAGGAGTGAAGAAAAATGTCATCATAGAGATCAGCAGCCACATAATGTACAAAGCATAGTGAAAGTGTGTTGCGGTGTGCCACAGCTGGTGCCACGGCCAGCAAAACCAAGTGGACCAGCAGGTGCATTGCTTTGATACCCACAGAGCCCAAGAGCCCTAAGGTTAGGGTGAGTACCCAGAGGGCTGTGCAGGGTATGCAGATCATATCCCCATAATTGGCCACTGCCATCTCCTCCCCTTCTCCCCTGTATTTGGTTTCCCCTCTAGAAAGTTCTCTGTTACTTGATCTCTCATTGGCCCATGTTAATCTGTTGTAGTCCCCGAGCCACCAGCTGGGATGGCTGGGGAACCAGGGGGCTCAGCAGCTCAGTGGTGGGTGAATTCAGAGATCTAACACCACCCACAAGACAGCTGGCCAGGATCCCCTCACCTGGTCTTGTGACCTGTGTGAGGAGGGTCCCCCTGGTTGGTCAGCAGCCAGACAGTCACTCTAACCTTGGGTCACACCACATTGGCCCTCAGCTGTTGTCCCTCCCCTGTCTGTGTCCCTTGATAAAGAACTTGGCGGGCGNCGGGTGAGAGAGAAGCTGTATGCGAGGTGCCCGGACACCGCCAGGAGTTCCTGAGCCAGGAATTCTTAGGGAAAAGCAACAGTTTCCTCCACCAGCCAGGCCACACAGCGACATTAATCCTCCCCGCCTACCCCTGTTACCATTGCTTCTGTACCCTATTCCCCGCCTCTGTAACGCCCCGTTGCGGTTATCCCATTGGTTGTTATGTGCTTTCCCCCTCCCATTTTATAAGGGTATAAAACCCCACGTCACAGTCATTTTCTCGCTTCTTCGTGTCCACCCTCGTTCAATAAACCCTCTCCTGTTTTTCCACGAGGAAGTCCCTCCAGTTTCTTTCCACCTCCTCTGCGTGCCCGTACCACCAGTGGGTCGGGCGAACCCGTGCTGGAGCTTCACCAACCCTCCTGAGCCCTGTGAGCAGCCTCCTTCATCCCCTCTTGTGTGGGCAGGTGCCCGGCACTTGTGGTCACCTCGCTGGCTGGACAGAGCGCCGTGGCAAATGTGCTGGATGTGGGTACATATTATTTATTTTCTTGAGGTATTGATGACCATAAGCAAGGACACTAATTCTGGCAGTAACATTTTGTTCACCAGCAGCTCTTTTTACTTGATATTTTTGTAGCCTTCAGACTTTCTGCCAATTACTATTTTACTACTTGCTTTGAAGGATAATTTTCTCATTGACCCTAAAAAATCATCAAATATTTATAGAGAATTTATCTGAGTTGTATCACAATTCTCAGCATTCATTTTGGTTTCAGATCAGGAAATTATTTCAATTGAAGAAAGGGCATTTAAGTACATGCATGCTGAAGTCCATTCTACATGCCCGAAGTGCTCTTTTGGATCTATAAAAAAAAAAATAAACACATGTCAAGATCCATTTATTAAAGTTCTTAGAAATGCCTCTGACTGAATTAAGGTGCAAACAAGACCATATGCCAGTGACAATAATATGGGTTTTATTTGATAGTAAATATGAGAGAGAGAGAAAGAAAGAAGTAGAAAATAGGTGGGGGGGACAGAAAGAGAGTGACAGGGACAGAATAAGGACAGTATCACCACTCCGTGGATCCCAAAGATGCTCTGTTGATCCTCTCCAGCTGGTCTTCTTGGTGGTGAAGGTCCCCCCCGAAAAGCGTAGCATTCGATGGATTAATATACACTCAGGCCAGGTAGGAAAACCCAGGTGCCTCCCTGGGGGAAGTGGGGGAAGTTTGCCATTGTCTCTTACAACAGACTCTGGGTTTGTTGCATCATGGGCAGTCCGGTGGTGCAAGGCTTCAGGAATGACTCTAGGGGGCACCTCGGGGGCTCTTTGATGGATTATGATACCCCCTCAGCTGCCTTTCACGTGAATGATCTGTGGATGTGGCCTGTGGGGTTGGGGGTTCCACAGGTGGGCTGGTTTGTGTAACAGAGGATGGGTGTTCACTGCCTCTGACCAGACATTACACCTGAAACCTCCTCCCCCCCTGCATCATTTTGGGGGGGGGGGGGTTCTGTGTAAACCTGGCTTCTGCAGGCTGCGGTCTCTCCCACCCCCCAAACTCAGCCAGGGAAGAATCTTTGCTGTGTTTCACTTTCTTGTGGATGCATTTTTCTTTTTCAGCCTTGTTTGTTTTTTCCTAGGCCTGGGATAATTAAAGAATGGGTTTTCCCGTTATCTAATCTTAGTGGTTTAACTTACAGTCCAAAGTCCTAGTCAGGTATCTTCAGGAAGCCTTCTTTGGTTGTACCTTCTTTATACATTTTGTGTTAAAATGAGCAAAACTTTGTATCAGTGTTTGAGGCATGAACTATTTCAGTCTCTGACAATACAAGAACAGGTTCAAAGGCAGAGATAAAAGAAATGCATTTGGAGGTAGCATTCTAAGTATGCCACAATAGTAAATTTACTTTTTAAAAATTATTTGTTTGTGATGACCATAATACTTGCATATTGAAACAGATGAGAAAGACTTTTTGTTCATTAAAACAGCAAAAAGCAAAGAGTAAAAGGGAGAAGAATTGCTTAAAGGAATTTCGGTGGTTTAGATTAGGGGGGTTGCTGAAAGGGGTTTCGGTAGTTTAGATTAGAGGAGTTTCGGTAGTTTAGATTAGAGGAATTTCAGTAGTTTAGATTAAGGGGGGGAATTGATTAAAGGAATTCCCGTAACTTAGAGGGCAAAGAGCAAGGGGGGCTGTTTGACAAGATACCGGCCTTCATTCCACACCTACCAAGAGGCAGAGAAGACCCCTTACCAACAGATTGTGCAAGCGCAGAGTACACCGGAATCGCTTCGTGAAGAGGAAGATAAAGAGTATAAAAGCAGTGACTTTGGGAAGGGGAATTGCGTGCCGTTAGCGGAGCGAGTCTCCCCGGTCGCCCAGCGCTGTTTTGTTTGCTGTTGCTTGCTTAAATAAATTAATTTGATCTAATTGACTTGGCTCCTTGGCAATTTACTGGGCCACATCTATAACACATATCAAAAAGAATCTGTGAGGCATATCCTTTACTGTGTACTCTTTATGTTAACAAACAATAATAAAGTTTTACTTTGCTTGCTATTATGTTTGAATTATAGCAAAGCTTAGTTTATTCCCAATAAATTTTCATAACATGCAGTTAAGGGAAGTAAGCCACATTTTAAATTCAAACTTAATAATGTTCTAGAGTGGTTAGTGAATAGAACTTGGTTCATCCATCAGTGACAACTAATGGGGTTCCCTTCAATTCAGCTGAAGTTTATTTAGCTTGAAAATTATATCAGTCCTAGTTCTGTATTTTCCTCATTAGGCATAAAGAAAGAAAGTGGATCTGAATGTAAAGTGTTTTCCCTAAAGTCACAAAACCTACTGTTAATAAAAGAATTAAGCTTTTCAGAACAAAGAATATTTGTCATATGTTGAAGCACTATAAATTGAATTTAAGAAAATACTTTCCATGTTGTGAAAGAAAGGAAATAGAAATTGTGCTTCACAATA
This sequence comes from Gymnorhina tibicen, assembly GCA_013399875.1. Classification (NCBI taxonomy): domain Eukaryota; kingdom Metazoa; phylum Chordata; class Aves; order Passeriformes; family Artamidae; genus Gymnorhina; species Gymnorhina tibicen. The sequence continues at coordinate 132,541 of VXAZ01003643.1, forward strand.
GAGCATCTACCCTGTGACAAAATAGTGCAGAATTTAAAGAGCTCATTGTACAATGGTGAAAGGCACTGTGATAATGGAAATCGAGCTTAGTTTTGAAATGTGGGAGATCCTGACTCTGTGAGTTGAATCTGAGTTTAAGCATGACCAAGCAAGATTTTCTGGTGTGGTAGGAACAGATTTTGTTCTCTGCTTAGTTTAACTGTGAAAAGGATTGAGCTATATCATCCAAGTAAACTCAAAGAAGGAAGGAGAAGTTCCTCTAAGGAGAAGAATAATTACATAGATCTGAGTGTTCCTCAAAAAAAATCATAATGAGGACATCATCCCAAAATATTTAATGGAGAGGAAGGGGAAAACGTGCATTAAGAAATCAATTTAAGGACACCAAGAGCTCTGTATCAAGCTCAGATATAAGAAGGTGATGTCAGCAAACAGAAATCAGGTCAGGTTACAAATGATGAATATAAAGAACTAAGGAAAAAAACCACCTGGAAACAAAATACAAAAGCTAAGTTTTGGGGGTTAGGATTTTTCCTTTTGTTTCTTTCTCTCATGGAATTTTGTCCCATTTGTTGCTAAGAGACAAAAGATGTAGCCAAGGGGGAGGAGTGTAGCTGGTTGCACTATTGTAGCTGAGGGGCTTTCTCTTGGGAAGGGCAGAGATACTGTGAGATTTTGGCTGGGGGGTGAGGGGCTGGGCTCGGCTCCTCTTGCTCTCTTGCTCTCGGGATCGGAGCAGGGACAGCCGGTCTGTGGTCACTGCCCAGAGGATTTGCTGCCACTACAGAGCTTTTGTCCTCCCACTGTTTCTCCTTCTGTGGATGAGCCTTTGCTCGTTAGAGCAGCTGTTGAACTGGGGTTTTATTAACACCCAATCTTACTGGAAAGGACCCTCACCATCTATTTGGGTGTCTCAGGGGAAAACCTGGCACCCCAACCACCACCCCCCCCTTTCCTGGAGGGGGTGTCTCCCCAGCTGCCTGCAGCAGCCAGGCCCCACTGCTTTCTGCTTCTGCCTGGGGCTTTTTCGCTACACTCTAACCCAGAACCCTGCATCCACCCAACCCCCGTGGCTCCTTCTAAGGCTGTGGAGTTTTCTGTTATGTTTTGTTTGCCACCCTGGGGGGTAAGCCAGCCTCTGCCATCCCAGCCGCTGCTCCGAGGTTCCAGCTACAGCCCCTTTCTGCCATCCAGCCCGCCCACCATTACCATGTGAGGGAGAGGCAACTGAGCGCACGCTTCAGCGCCCCCTGCAGCCGCGGGGGAATCATTGCACCAACCCTGCCCAGTTGGGAGCCAACAGCGCCCCCTGCCGGCTGTGACCGTAACTGCACTGAAGGGAAAATGGCTTAAAGAGCGGGAAGAGACTGTTTATTGGATTTTCTGTTCTTGTTTGTTGCTGTTACAATTGCTGTTGTTTGTTTGCCTTGTTATGCATATACATACTAGTAAAGAACTGTTATTCCTTTTCCCATATCTTTGCCTGAAAGCCCCTTAATTTCAAGGTTGTAATAATTTGGAGGGAAGGGGGTCATATTTTTCCATTCCAAGGGAGGTTCCCACCTTCCTTGGCAGACACTCGTCTTTCAAACCAAGACGCTAAGACTGAAATGACACTAATATCAAGCATGTCAGGAAATATTTATGGTATTACCAAGACAAGAACCAAGGAGTTGGTCTGCAGCTGAGCTATAAGAGAAAGTTGATACTGCCAACTCTGAAATGTCTAATACCTCTTGTATCAGTCACTGTAAGAAAAGATCTACGGATTTGTGCAGTAATGGGTCATGCTCACCCTGAAAGACAAGATCAGGTGAGACATTTAAGGAAATTCAGTGTTTCAGATTGCTAAGTCTAGAAAATTCATCCTGAACTACTTAAAGAAGTGACTGAAGCAATCTGGAACTGCTAGTAATTTAACACTGTAGACAAGTGAGAAAGAGAAGAAAAAATGGAAAAAGCCTGAACACAATGTGTCTCTTTAAAAAGGGGGAAGGCAATGTGGACAAAATTAGATGTCTTAGCTTGCCTTTCAGTTATTGGAAGAATTCCATTCTTCTGTCCCCACTCAAAATTCTTGTAACTGTATAATTTTAGGCACTTGAAAAGTGATGAAGAGGTTTTTAAGAAACATATAGAAGGCTCTAGATAATTCCAAGTTTCCTTTCTAACAGCATAAGGACCAGGCTATTTAGGAGAGAAACAGCAGCTGTCATGTGTCTTTGTACTAGTAAAGACATAACTTACTTAATGTTTGAAATGATACATTCATAACTGAGGACTGGAAATATATGAAACTGCCTTGGAAAAGCTAGTAAGAAAATACTACTTTGGGAAGCAGTTATCAATGGCTCATTCTAGAAGAGGACATTAACTGGAGCTTTGCAGAGCTCCATCCTGAGAATGATTCTGCTCAGTATTTTCAGATAATGGAATATATTTATTAACTCCGTAAATTACCCAAAGTCAGGAGGAACTGCAAATACACTAGAGGACACAGAATTAGAAATTACCATGAAAAGTTATGGAAATCAAAGGGAAAAATTAAATATAGACAAATGTAATATGATAGAGGATAACAAGCTGAGTTTGAGTTAACTGTTTGATGGTGTTCAAACAAGGCAGACCTTATGGGATGTAACAAAAGGAATGTACTCTGTGTACATGCAAAGTAATCTTTCAGTCTGGGGGCCCAGAACATTGTTTATCTTTGAGATTGATGCCTGAGATGGCCACCTAAAAAACAGAGACTAGACAGGAATAAGGGAATAAAGGTAGGTATTTATTTGAAGGGCCTTCAGAGGTACACCCTGGGGAGTCCAGAGGCTACTCCCAAGATGGACCCCAAGTCATGAGTTCTTCACACCTTTATAAGTTTGGTTCATTTGCATATCAGCGTTAATTCTCCAATTAAAACTTCAGTTAATGATGTAATTTTCCCCAAGTTTACCCTCCCTTCTACGATTTTGGTTTACACATTTTGGGCCTAGGACAATCTGGGTGTTGTTGGACCGCAAACTTAGAGAGGTTTGTTATGTCTAACTAGCATGAGAGAACAGAAGTTAACAGGCTACAAAAAACTTCAGAGTTACACACTAGGCAGTACAGGATTTGAAAAATATAAAAGTAAAAACTTAAGGCATCATTCACTTCAAGAAAGATACATGGAAAAATTGAAGAACATCCAAATAAAAGCCAGAATGCTCCAAGTTACAGAAAATATGGCTAATAAAGTTGAAAAATAATTTTCAAAGAGAGAGGGGTGTTCCCTAACAGTCGCATTCAAATATCTAAAAAGACTGCTATAAAAGCAAAACTATTTCTATGTAAGTGGAGGATAAGACAAGATGTAGTGGCCTTGAAAACTGGTAAGAAAGATTTAGAGAGGGCTTGATGAAAACCTTTTTAATGATAATTAAATGCTGCAAGAGTAAGAAGAATCAAAGTCAACCTCACTCTCACTTTAAAAACATATCAGGTAAGTATTTCAGGAGTAACAAAATGTAGTTGTGAACTTTTTGCAACACAGGGCTGGATAAGAAGACAATTGTGGGTCCATTCCAACCTTATTTTTTGTTAACTTCAATAGCTTGAAATAAGGGGAGGGAGAAGATCAGCAGTTTGTGTCAAACTCTTTAGAAAGGAAAGAGGAGCAAAGGAACAGTTCTCAATTATCATCCATGTTGTAGTTCTGTCTCAGTGGTAGATAATGTTGAATTTGATACTGTTCAGTGGTTGGATTTTTTGTGGAATTGCATAGGTGAAATGAAGAGGAATCAAAAATCTATTTCACAGGCTGTTATTTGTGGTTGTGCAGCAGAGATGAGGAAATGAATCCAAGCATAGTCAGCAGGAAAATGTGTTATTTAATTAATTAATTATCCACTTATATGTCTTAATCACACAAGGAGATTGGTCAGTACACATCCACCCCTCAGGGTGATTGGGTGAGTTCTTACAACACCCATTCCAATAGCATTACACCAGTGTATCATAAACAAGACTCAGACAAACACCAGGTGTCCAGATAGTTATACAAAAACATCTTATTGTTTTCATAGCTTGCATGAGAAAGGAAAGATTCACACAGAACACTGCAAGAAGCTGGAAAAATCCTTCTAACAGGCTTTCCTGTATCCACAGTTATTTATTACTCTTATTTCCATTGCAGTTTATATGTGTGCAATAGAAGTCTTTATCACCCAGTTCATAGTTTTAAAATATGGTAACTGTAGAGGATATTCCTCATCTAAACCTCAGATAATTCTCAGTAGTAAAACTGAGGTCCCTTATCTTTCAGCCAGAACATAGATGATTACTCATCATCTCACAAAACAGACAATCTAGTTCTGCTCTTCATTTGTCTTTTTTGGTCTCTGCTTGTACTGAAGTAATGGGCAACCCTTTTATGTTTAGAGAGCCTTGTTAAACTTGTTCGTATAACCAACACTGGGTCTACATCAGCATTATTTTTCTGATTTATAAGATTCACCGGTTTACAGTAGTGTGTGTGGTATAGAAATCAAGCCTTGTGGTGCTGAATATAGTTTATCTTTTGCACAGGCAAATGAGCAGTTTTCTGAGCCATTAACAAATGTTAGTCAAGACCTACATTACAGTGATTCAAAGAGTGATTTAGCATATGTGTTTACCATTTCAGAGCTGGCAAATAGATGTAATGATGTTTTGCCACTAAAAGTTTAGCGATAATGGCATGTTCACCTCACTTACTGATACTGGGACTTGACTTTATACATTTTCACTTCTAGTGTTAAGTGTGGAACAACATTAAGCCTGAAAATTTTCGTCTGTAGTGTTCAGAGCTTTAGCTGTGTGTAAATCCTGGTTTTTAATTCATATGTAAACCATATGCAAATACACCATTATCATGCCAGTCATATGACAATTTTCAGAAAGATTTCTAGTATTAAAGTTCAAAATAGTAAAAGAGGATTAAGGATGTTTGATAGTTAATTGCACATCCTTAAATAACTCTGTAATATCCTTATTTTTAAGACTTACACTTCAGATATAGAAAAACAATGAAGATGTATTTTCATTTTCTTGTTTGTTTTGAAAGTAGTATAGCATTATTTTTCATGGCACTGTTGACAATCTGGAAAACACAGTGATAAGACAATGAGTACTTTCAAATGAAGAGTCAATTAAAAAAATGCAATTATAAGCAAAAAAAAAGTGCTGCAGGGACTTGAAAACTTTTGACAATTATACCCAACTTTCAAAATCAAAAGAAGAGATATGAATAAGGTGGAAAATATGAAAATATGTATCCTTTTCTCTCTACATTAAAAAAGAATGGGGAACAGTTGGCCGCAGGAAGGCTGGAAAGAAATTTATTGAATGTCAGTCTCAGGGGCAGGATGGACTTTTCTGTAATCATTTCATGGCAAAAGTACTGACCTATGGCTCAGCTTCAGTTTGCTCATGCCCTTTATCTGCCAGTAGTTTTCTCCTTATTGGCTATGAATCTACTGAAAATATTAGCTATGACCAACAGAGTCTGTTAAGTACAGCTAAAGGAATTGAATAAGAATAGCGCCCAAACTAGAGTTTTCCTGTATAGTGAGGATTTGACATAACTAATCAGTGTCAGTAGGTGATTGGCAAGCTTCTAACCACACCTAGCTTAGTAATTTTTGTTTTTATGTAATACCACAGAATGATCGTTGAGCATCAACTGTTTGCCCAGTAGGAGAGTCCTCCCATCTCTTGTGGGGTATACAGGCTTAAACTGTTTTTCTAATCAAATACAGACACTTGAACACAGGTTTCTCTTTTAATTATCTGTTTAGGGGTTGCCCTCAGGAATTCTTTTCTTGTTAGTCCAAAATAGGGGCATCAAACATCAGATAAGGACTGTGCTGTGTTTGTAGTAAGGATATGCCTGGGAGGAATTTTAGTTCTGAAAAGTCATCATTAACTACTGAAATAGTTGCGCGAAAATCACTGCTAACCAGCCTATGCTTAGCACCACGATCACCTGCTGGCTGCTACTTGTTAAGACTAATTTTTTTTTCAGATGCATGAGGTAACTGTATCTACTCTGAGCATATCATGATCCTGTAGCAGGTTGACCCTGGCTGGGTGCCAGGTGCCTACTAAGTTGCTCTATCACTCCCTTTCCCACTGGGACAGGGGAGAGAATAAGATAGAGCACAACCAGCAGGGTGAGATAAGGCAGTTTTATTACAGTAAAAGAAAGGAATAAGCAGAGATCTGCGCGTAAAAAAGCTAAAGAGAAAAAAATGTCAGTCTCTACTTCCCATCAGCAGTGATGTTCTGACGCTTCCTGGGAAGCAGGGCTTCAGCATGCCTAACAGTTCCTCTGGAAGGCAAACACTGAAAACTCATGAATGCCCTCTAAGTCCTGCTCTCTCCCTTAGCTTATATATCTGAGCTGATGTCATATGGTATGGAATATCCCTTTGGCTAATTTGGGTCAGCTGGCCTGGTTGTGTCCCCTCCCAGGATCTTGCCCACTCTCATCCCCTTTGGTGGGAGAAGGAATGTTAGAGGGACAGTGCTGCTCAGCAGTAGCTAAAACACTGATCTGTTATCAACCCCCTTCCAGCTACCAATGCAAAGCACAGCACTGTAAAGGCTGTGAACTTTACCTCAGTCAGACCCAATGCAGAGTGCATTTCCAAAACCAGGGAAGAAGTCTTAATGAAACAAGAACCTTTTCATTGAAAACAACACTAGAAAGTAGAAGAGTTAATTCAGGAATTTTTTTTGATTTTGAAGATTTTCTTCAATCCATATTTTCAAGAACACTTGCTTGAAATTACAGCATGTAGTTTAAAGGCTACTTCAAATGTCTAAAACCGCATACGGCTAAAAAAAAGTTGGATGAAATGATATCATAAACAGAGCACAATCTGTACTTATAGGAGTACACTGTGTAGACACCAGTTCTTCAAAAACAACAGACTAAACTGAGCCTGAAAACAATCTCTGACATGTAATAGAATGGTCTTCACTGCTGTGTTCCTCATTTGCTCCTTAAAAATATCAAGGTCTTCTAGTACAAAAAGGAAAAGGTAGTTTTGTCATTTGCCTGACTCTAAAACCTTCCTATCCTCTGATTTAATCACTGGGTTCCTGAAGCTGGTTCCACTGTACTCCATAACTCTGCTAGAAAATTTTTCAGTTTCTTGATCTATTTGTACCACATCTTCTGTGTTACAAGAGGGGAGAGGGAAGAAAGGTCCCCTAAAGGAGCACTGAAAGGTGAAGACAGGTATTTGGGGAGATTGATGAAAAAATCTATGATGTCTAAGCATGTTTTGAAAAGCTTCAAGTATCATGCTTAAAACTGTAGGTGCCCAGTGTAAAGCTTTAGGGATAATATTAATTAACATGAAAGAGCTTTGAACTGATTCTTGAGTCTAAAGTTTAAATATCTTATCATCACTTGATCTGCATCTTAATCCGTAAATTGCCTTGTATTTTTTCCTTGGTTAAAGAGTACCTTATATGTTAAATAGCTGATGAAAGAAAGCCATATTGAAGCTCATCAGGTGGAAATCTTAAATTATATGAACATGGAGAATGAACTTCATTTTCTCATACACAAGTTACATATACTAGCCAAAAACCCCCACAAGCCATCACCCAATTGACCTTCACAAACAGTAAATGCAGGTATTTAATTTCTTGAAACACTTTTTCTGTGATTATGTGTAAAAGAAATGAATGCTGATAAAAAGCAGGAGGAGCAAAGGAGGAGGAGCAAAGAATCAGCAGAATAACAGAGAAAAATCAGCAGCAGAGAAAAAATTTTTGAATCTAAGCAAGATCAAGAACCGGTTTAGTTAATTTCAGTGAATTATGAATCGTTTCTTTTAACTAATTTCAGTGAATTATGAATTGTTTCTTTTAACAGTGATGAATAGTATCTGAAAAAATTGCAAATGAAAATAGCCAACAATAAAAAGAATTAATCTTTAAAAAGAAGAAAAGTCATACAAAATGTAAATAGTTTATTTTAATGTAGCATTATAAAGTTAGAGAAGGATTTTCTTATATTAAACCCTCCATAGTTTGTTGTTTCATCTCAAACATTACATTTTAAATGGAATAAAGCCATGGAAATTTTACATTCAAATAATTAAAATGCAAAGAAAATCCTTTAGTGTGAGATAATACTTCTTCAATGCTTTAGGCAATGTGCTGCTGTTGTTTGCAACCAGTTAAACACACTGAATGCACATGGGATCTAATCTGTTCTTTATTTAAATTCTCAGTTAAAATACTGGCTCAGCTATTATATTAATTCTGGTCTGGAACTGGAAGCATAAACTAGTAACTACATGTAGGTCTTTTCAACACATTACAGTCTATATCTTATAATATTGGGAGATTTATTTGCAAAACCCTGTGTTTTTCTGAGAGTTAATTTATTTCACTTTACTTGAGTCAGGAAAATTCACTGGTTTTTATTTTTCAGGTAGGAAAAGAGGGAAACAAAGCTGCTCAAATATTTTATGATACAGCATTTTATTTTGTTGCATTGGTTTGATTTTTTCCCTACTTAGAAATGAACAAGGAAATACTTTGCACAGAAGTTATTGTTTAAACTGGTAGGGATCTGACAAGGAAGCATAAAAGTTCTCTTCCACTAGTTTCCTGCTTGATTGCCTATACCAAGTCAAGCTGTGAGTATCAAAACTTAGGAGCTTCAGGTAGGTGACCTTTAAGAAGTGTCATCATAAAAAATGTGCCAGGGTTTGTTATCCAAAAGCTGATTCCATTTGAGTTCTATGGAAAGCATAATATTTTTAAATGAAATTACTTTTCTGTGTGTGTTTGAGTACTGTCATCCTCTGTTGTAAGAAATCCTGTGCCTTGCATCTCTTAAATTATCAACTACAAAATTTTCACTAGTCTTTTTTGTCCAATGGTTTTACTTTTATCAATAGAAATGGCTTGTAACCTCACAGTGAGATCGGTACCAAAAAAAGACCTTTGTTTCTGTAGGACTACAGAGAAAATCAAAAGTTTGTAATGTCAAGCTTATACGTCACTAGGGCTAAATACATGTTTTTCTTCTTTTATAATTGTTCTCTTTGAAATGTGAAGAAGGAATTTTGAGCAGTCTATTAAAATGACAAGTCTTTAGTCAAAAGGCAATGTGATTACTTCTAAGTTCTCTAAAACAGAAAAAAAATGCCATCACCTGGAATTAGCCTAGTCTAGCTTGATTCCATAGCATTTTACACAATTAAAGAATTAAGAAATGATTGAGGTTGGAAAGGACTCTGGAAGTCCTCTGGGCCAAGCACCCTTTTCCAAGTAGTGTTTAAAATTGCCCAGGCCCGGATGGCTTTTGAATATCTCCAAAGCTGGGGTCTCCACAACCCCTTTGGGCAACCTGTGCCAGTGCTCAGACCCTCTCATAATTTTGTAAGTGTTTCTTCTCATTTGGATGGAGCCCCCTGTATTTCAGTTTGTGCGTGTGGCTTGTCCTGTCATTGAGAAGAGCCTGGATCATTTTTCTTTACACCTTCTTTACAGGTATTTCCATAGATTGTTGAGTTCCCCCAAAATTTCTCTTCTCCAGGCTCAACAGTCCCAGCTGTCTCTGCCTCTCCTCACAGGAGACATGGTCCAGGCTCTCAATCATCTTAGTAGCCCTTTTTTGTACATTCTCCAGTATGTCCATAGCCCTCTTGCACTGGGGAACTGGAAACAGTACTTTCCATGTTAGCAGAAGGTCTGTGTTAACTGAAAGTGCTTGAAGTTTATTTTCATGTTGCTTTTGAATTGTATTTCAGACGTGGATTAAAAAAAAAAATAAGGTAAGGTGGTAAAATGTGGCCTTAAAATTTTCTTTCCCATGACAACTTGACTTCTTGTGATTGAAATCTGTTTTATGTTCACAATCAGTTTACTTTTTCTTAACATGTTGCCATGCATCCACACTGGGATCACCTCCCAACCTCTCTAGACTGAGCTCATGAAATTAAATTAGCTTTGGCTAAGCTTTGTGCTAACTTGCCTGGAAGGAAAACTGCAGTACTAAGTAAAATATTTTCATATAAATATTTGGAAAAGCCTTGTAAAATACTTCCCAATTCTGTTAGTTGTAAATCAGTGCTGACAAAATATCACCAAAGGACTGATTTTGCTGTAGCAACAGTGAAAAATCACTGGAGTGGTGAAAATTCTGAAAATGTGTGCAGAAGGTGTTGTACCAGAGCCTGAAAATGAATGACATTATTTGTTCATTTTTCCCTCCCCCTCAGCTGTCTATAAAAAGTGACACTTTAGACAACATGCTTTGCAAAGATCTAAAAGACTAAATGTGACAAAGTATGCTCATGGAACATGAATGCCATTGATCACACATACTAAAACACTGAAGATGTATTGCTGGTTTTTATAAGGTTTCCTACATAAATGTAATGACAGAATATCATAATGTTCATAATCTGAAACATTAAAACTAGGTAGTGGAGAAAACTTGCAGAAATGTTCAGCCATTGACTAGAAATACTCATCACTCATGTCAGATTGTCATCAAGGCTGGCACACTATTGGGAACCAGGCAGGGTTCTGGCACTAAAGCTATAGATTGTATAGCAGCTAGATTTCCATATCTGCATGTAAAATTCTTAAATGGGTGGTCAAGGTTTATTTAGGGCATTTGTGTTCCAGGAACACTAGAAAGCCTATAAAGAAATAAAGGTCTTATCCTCCTCAGGTAGACTTTAAAATACAGTCCTCAGTAAATCAAGCCATTGCATAACTATGTCATAAAACACAGGAAGAAGGGGAGATGTATTACATGCAGTATCATTCAATTATTAAAAAAATTCCTGTAACTGTGAAGAGAGCATCACTGGGCATAAAATTTAGTGAGGAACTTCCAACATCTTGTGCAGCTTTATGTCTGGAGTGCATCTTCAGGGCTTTTCAGTTCTTTGTTCAAGAGCGTTGGGTTTTAGGATTTCTCCTTTTGTTTCTTTCTCTCCTAGGGAATTTTGTCCCATATTTTGCGGAAAAGACAATAATGACCGGTACTTAAGAGAGACAAAAGAAGTTGCCGCAGCTCAGGGGAAGGGTGCAGCTGGCTACTCTCTCTTTACCTGTGGGGTTTTCTTTTGGAGGGACAGAGATACTGCAAGGTTTGGGCTGAGGGAAGGGGTTGGGTGCAGCTCCTTGCTCCCTCTCTCTCTCTGTCCCTGTCAGCTTTGGAGGAGGACAGGCAAGTTGCTGCTTACTGGGGGGGAATTTGCTGCTGCCACTGCTGGAGCCCAGCCCTGTCCTGCTTCTTCTGCCGTGGGTGAGCCTTTGCTCGTGAGAGCAGCCACTGAACTGGGACCTTATTAACAACCTACCTCACGAAGAAAAGGACTTTCACCATCTGCTCAGGTGCCTCAGGGGAAATCCCGGGACTCCAAGCCCTTTCCCCCTCTGAGGGAGCCTCTCCGTGCCATGTTCAGAAGCTGCGCTGCCGCTGCCCAGCCCCACCATGCTGTCAGAGACTGAAAATAGTTCATGCCTCAAACATTTATATAAAGTTCTGCTCATTATAAAGAAGCTACAACCAAAGAAGCCTCCCTGAAGACTGGGACTTTGGACTGAGAGTCAAATTGCTGATTAGATAAAGGGAAACCTATTGTTCAGTCACTTCAGGCTGAGGGAAAGGTATGCATCCACAAAAGGCCAAAGCCACCAGCTGCGCTGAGAATCATCCCTGGCTGAGTTTGGGGTGGGGAGGGAAGCACAGCTCACAGAAGCCAGGTTTACACAGATTGCCTCCAACCGAGGGGGGAGGAGGAGGTTTCTGGTACATGGCATAACCTCTGGTCAGAGGCAATAAACGCCCATCCTCTGTTACACAAACCAGCCCAGCTGTAGAACCCTCAACCCCACAGGGCACATCCACGGGGCTTTCATGTGAGAGGCTTTGCCCCACAGGACTGGGGGCAAAGATCCAGAGCCTGTGGTAAGAGACTGCCCCCCTCCCCCAGGGGGACATGTCTGGACATTGCCACCTGGCTCAAGGATATATTAAGCCACGGGATTCTATGCTGCAGGGGGGACCTNACCGTAACTGCACCGAAGGGGTAAGGGCCTGCGGCCGAGAGAAGGCTGTGGTTGGGCTCCTGGTTCTGTTTGTTGTTGCTGCCGGTGTTGTTGTTTGTTTGCCTTGTTATACATCTACATACTAGTAAAGAACCGTTATTCCTTTTCCCATATATTTGTCTGAAAGCAGCGTAAATTCAAAGTTATAAGAGTTCGGAGGGAAGGGGGTCAAATTCTCCATTCCAAGGGATGTTCCCGCCTTCCTTGGCAGACACCTGTCTTTCAAATGAAGACAGATTTTGGTGCCCAGTGTNTCCTGCCTGCTGGGACACCCTGCAGCCCCTGCTACCGCTGAGAAGGCTCTGATACATCTCATTTATTACTCTGGGATTTTTGCTTACCTCTGCTATTCCAGCCTGCTGCTTCTGAGGTTCCTGCTACACCTCATTTTGCTGTCCAGAGGGGGTCCATCGGCTGCCCTGGGGGTTTGTAAAGGGAGCCCCTTTTCTATCCCTTTCGGCCGGCTGTGCCGCCATTACCCATGTGGAGAGGCTGCTGCACTCGCGCCACAGCGCCCCCTGCAGCCGCGGGGGAATCATCGCACCCGCCCTGCCCGGCCGGGAGCCAACAGCGCCCCCTGCCGGCTGTGACCGTAACTGCACCGAAGGGGAAAGGGCCTGCGGCCGAGAGAAGGCTGTGGTTGNCGGGGGAATCATCGCACCCGCCCTGCCCGGCCGGGAGCCAACAGCGCCCCCTGCCGGCTGTGACCGTAACTGCACCGAAGGGGTAAGGGCCTGCGGCCGAGAGAAGGCTGTGGTTGGGCTCCTGGTTCTGTTTGTTGTTGCTGCCGGTGTTGTTGTTTGTTTGCCTTGTTATACATCTACATACTAGTAAAGAACCGTTATTCCTTTTCCCATATATTTGTCTGAAAGCAGCGTAAATTCAAAGTTATAAGAGTTCGGAGGGAAGGGGGTCAAATTCTCCATTCCAAGGGATGTTCCCGCCTTCCTTGGCAGACACCTGTCTTTCAAATGAAGACAGATTTTGGTGCCCAGTGTAGGGCCTGAGGGCATTGACAGGAAAGAACACCTAGAAGAAAAAAAAGAAAAAAATGTTTGGGACTTTTTTGGTGAGATTTTGTTGTGCTTGAACAACATAGGGCCAAGTTTTATCACACTCAAAAATCCCAATCTGCTTCCTTTGCCATTAATGTAGAATTATGACCACTTTCAGAAGGTAAAGATTTCCTGTTCTTCTATTTCAGTGACGTAGCCCCACTCCAACCATAATAAAATCAAGCCATTTTACTATCTATGAAATTATCATAGAGTCATAGAATGATTTGGGTTAGATGGGAACTAAAAATCATTTAGCTCCAACCCCCTGCCACAGTCAGGGACACTTTCCACTGGACAAGATTGCTCCAACCTTGTCCAGCCTGGCTTTGAACACTTCAAAGAATAGGGTAGTCAGAGCTTCTCTGGGCAACCTGTGCCAGGGCCTCACTACCCTCATTGTAAAGAACTTCTTCCTAGTATCTAATCTAAACTTACTCTCTTTCCACTTTGAAGCCACTTTCCCTTGTTCTGTCACTATGTGTCCTTGCAATAAATTCCCTCTTGTTGTAGATACCCTTTAGGTACTATGAATTCTCCCTGGAGTGTTCCCCAGACTGGCAAACACTGACTCTCTCACGACGTCTTCATAGGAGAGATGCTAGAGTCCACTGATCCTTTTGGTGGCCTCCTCTGGACTGGCTCCAACAGGTCCATGTCCTTGCTGTGCTGGGACCCCAAAGCTGGATGCAGCACTGCAGGTGGAATCTCACCCTCAACAGAGGGGCAAAATCCCCCCCTCCCCTACTGCCCATGGGACTTTGGATGCAGCCCAGCACACAGTCTTTCTGGGCTCTCAGAAATCACTGCAGGGTCATGTTGATCTTCTCATCTACAAACGCCTTCAAGTTTTCTCCTCAAGGGTTCTGTCAATCCATTCTCCACCCAGCCTAAGGTGGGATTTCACAAGTCTTGTGAAAAATGGAAAGGCTTGACTATTTAAGATGTAAAGAAATGTCACTGAGCTTCAGAAATATTCTACTTTTTGTTCTGAGAGCGACAAGTCAAAATGTCAAGTTAAAAAATCAGTAATCTTTTCTGCTTTCATATTTGGATTGTTAGGTATCACAGCGGTGTAGAGAAATGACAATGTATTTCATAATAATCACCGCCATCTTACAACCACTCTAATAATAACATGAAATAGTGTAGAGTTGAAATTTATGGGAATATTATACAGGCAATTTCACTAAGCATTGCAAACACTACAGACCATGTCTCTTATTCTGTATTTGTTCTGTCATATAGTGATGGTACAAAATAAATTACTACAAGATATGAAGACATTTGAAGCAAAAAAAATCAACAAAAAACACTATATGAAAGTTTTAAATTAGATCACTATTCACTTATGCTTCATATTTTACCCCTGATTTTTCAGTAGAAGTCCATGTATAAAGATGGCAATACAATCTGACACTGATATTTAAATTACAAGACGAAGTGCATATGAGACCTTTAGAAAATCCTGTTCAATATAATTGTCTCTTGAAGCTCTGCAGCATAAAGGATAGGAATGAAGATCAGAATAGGGTTAGTTAAATTAAGCAAAAAAATAGCAATTTACTATCTTAAAAAGAATAAGAGTGATAGATCCTTATTAATGTTAAGAAGTATACCAAAAGTTCTAAATTTGACATAATAAGTAGTGAAAACTGTGCTTTAATACTTGCAGACTTTGCTGTATTTAACTCCTTAGGAACACTCTCATTTCTTCAGCTCCCTGTATTTCCTTCACAATAAATAATATTAAAGAAATGCTTTTTATGTTGGAGGGTAAAAGGGATGTTTTTTAACATTTATGTCTATTGGTATTTGAATTCCTGTGCTGATATGAAGATCCTAATTGAATATCATGTGTATCTTAGCAGCATTCCTGCTGAGGAACAGGAAGTTCTAATTACAGGAATTTTAGCCTATTTCACCATCTGAAATCCTTACAGATGGATCAGGAAAGTCAGGAGCCTCAGGTTCTTATTCAGCCAGCAGGTAAACAATTCACTGCACTGAAATGAGATTCCCTAAATATTAACTTGAAGCTGGACTTAAAACTGCTCTATAAAAGTGAAAGGAATGCTGGAAACTCAAAATCCTATTTCATTATTGTGAAGTAATGATAAGGTTATAAAAATGCCAGGTCCCAACAAGAGAGGGAACAGATGAAGATAAAAAGGAAATAAGGAGGTGTGCAGAGCTAAAAGATGTGCAGCTCAAGACACCTGACTCTGGGAAAGAGAGAAGGGACTCCTGGAAGCAGAGCAGGGTATTTAATAATGTCACTTTATGTATACAAACCATTTCAGTAGATTTCTGCCCATGATTCATTCCTCTTTTTAGTGCTTGTATGTGGGAATGCTGTTCACTTTCAACGTTGTTTTACAATTGCTTCTCAGCCATTACTATGTACAGGAGTATAAATTCAGCTCTCTGCATGTTCAAAGAAGAAAAAAGGAATCTGAAAGAAAAGAAATTATAAAATGTTCTTTTGCTAGCAAAACTCAGGTTTTCAGCTAGTATTCACTGCTGTTTTCCTGCTTCCATGCTGTTTTTTAATGGAATCAAGATGTTTTGCTCATTTCCAGACCTTAGAGGCAAGGATTAGCGGGTCATTGCTGTTTCCCCCACTAAGGATAAGAAGTACAAAGACTTTCAAGTTCATATGAAGACTTTGGAATTTCTCTTTGATCCAGACACTTAACATTTCAGGGAAAGTTGTGTTTAAGTGAGCTTGTGGGTTAAAGCTATGCACTGCAGGTAACTTCTAGAAGATTATAATTTTTTGGTTTTTTCAGAAGGGAACCCAGCTTGCTTTCGTTTCTGGACATATAATAAATATTTGTTTGCTGCATGTCACAAAAGCTTAAAAAAAGACCTAGCTTTGATTTGAACACATGTAAAGTGTTTGATTTGGAGTCATATGGGAGGAAAAAATCCAATGAAAGAAAATAATAAGTTAGAGTTGTGAATATGTTTGTGTTTATTGAAGTTCTCCATAAATATTACTGCTGGATTGAAAGTAGGTCTACACAATAAAAAAGTGAACTCTTACACATGATACCTAAAGAGGAATGTTGAAACTGGTGCCAGATTGGATCAGGTTTCAATTAGAGAAATAAAATGTGCTTTCTTCATTATATAATTCAGTTGGACATGTATAAAACTACAGTTACATTATAAAACAAATTTGCGGTTTAGTTCTCATTTGACTTTTCTAAAATACAGATAAGGATTTGCAAATTGCTTTCATGAGTTGTATGACTATAAAAGCTATTTTCTACATTTGTAAGTAAATTAGAGAGATGAGTCATTTTTCAGAGCTTCAGCTAAAACTCATGACAATTTCAAGTTTGGAGATTTTTTGGTGACAATTATCTATAACCATGCTTTTTTTGCAAATTTAGGAAAATTTTGTCAAAACCTTCTCATATTAAAAGATCTATTTTAGTTATTATAATACTAATATGTCAAGTTGAAAATCCTAAAAAAACTATTTTTTAAAACATTATTTAATAACAGATTGATAATTTTTTTCCAAGGACAAAATGAACCCTTTAAATTTTCTTAAACCTAAGCTACTTAGGTTTGATTTTTTTTGTTTTTAGAAAGAAGGCTATATGAACTTTTATTTCAGGGGATTTGTGCAGGAGTATATTTAACCCTGCCATAAGAATTAAAAGGTTACTGTATTTCAGTGAATCCTTCAGTTTACTGACATGAAAATTATGCTTCCTAAATGTGGGGGACAGACTTTTTACTTCATCTGATACTTGCTGGGTGCAGCAGCCCAGCTGGCATGTGGAGGAGTGAGTTCTGGAAAGATTTCATGGCCTGTGTTCCAGTGACCTTGGGCTTGGCAGAGTTTAAAGCCGGGAATGCTGTGCATGAACTGGAACCATCTCCCAGAATACGCAGCTGGTACTCTGCCAATATACTGAGCTGTCCCTACCACAGCCCCTGGCGAAAGTACCCGGAGAGCCTTTTACATCTGGTTTACTGGGATGTAAAGCCCTTGGTCCATGAGGAGTCACCAATGGAGACAGGGAGCAGATTCCTGTCTCTCTGCTGTCAGTGCTCTGACTTCCTGAGAGCTCAGATACGTCATCTCATGCTGGTTTTTAGCATCCAGCAACGAGCTATGTGGAATGGGAAATTCTTACCAATAACAGACATTTACTTTTACAGGAAGGGAGAGAAAGCCAGCAGGAATAGGTTTGGGGCAACAGCAAAAATTATTAGTAATATACTTCATTCAATTTTACATTTCCTGTCATTCTCTCTAAATTTTTCCAGTGCTTTCTCTGCAGATTTTCCATCTCACTGGATTGTGATATTGCTACAATGTGTTTCTGATTTTACATTATATCACACTGACAGTTCATAAAGTGTAAAATACCAGTGAGGTATTTTGGTAGGACATTTTAGCTTAGTTTTGACTTTGGGTGGAATGAAATATGTTCTGTTAAAAAGGGAATTTATGGAGGTAATCATCTGGAGTGATCTCTTTCAACAGAACTCTTAATTTCACACCTTGTTCATTTTGAAATAAACCTTTACTAGTGGCATGTTGTCGATAGTGAACTGCAACTTTTTCTGCCAAGGCACTTAAACGATTGCTGCGTACAAATAATTAGGATACAGAATCAGACTATTAAAAGGTAAAATTGTGTCAGTTTGGCTCACAGGTGTCACTGCTCAGGCTATGACATGGAACAGGTTCAGTGAATATACATCTTTTTACAATTTTTGTTCCAAGTTGTAAATTTCTCTGTATTTCTGTAAGATAAGTCTCCTGATGTGTGCATTTTGTGTTGATTTCTTTTCTTTTCTTTTCCTTTTCTTTTTTTTTTTTAATTGCATATATTTCCATGAAGAAAATACATATGTCAAAGGACAGTAAAAAGACACATATATAGTTTTTATACTTACAGGTGCAGGTGCCCAAAGCTGAAAGAGGCTGCTGGGTGATCTCTGAGCTCTGCAGCCATGACAGTGGGTAAGGAAAGACAAAAGGGAAAAGGGGACTGATATAGGGAACACCGAGGTCAGAGGAGGAGATGCCCCATTTTGCTCTTTACTACGTATGCATGTGCATAAGTAAACACATAGTTTTTCTAATTTTTACTGTTCCAGATTATTTCCTTAAAAATTGAGTGTAATCACAGTGTCAGTGGAAATGGTCACTTCTGACAATATTGACCATTCTGTCCTGCTGAAAACACAGGATTCTTACAATCTGAACAAAATGAGCAACTTTCTGTAAGGAGCTATTACCTGGAAAACATATATTTATAAGTTGCTCTTTCTCTTTCATCTTGTAACTTACACTAAGCACTTCAAAATGTCTTTAACTTTGAATAACGGAGCAGCTTCACTGCCTGTGGCGGGCTTTGGTTCAGACATTCGTGCACACCATAATCTGCAGGAACGTGTTGTGATCATCACCATATTTCAACTAAAATTTCTTTCAGTGAGCACACGAGCTTGATTTTTAACCATATATTTAAATATTCTTATGCCAGATCATCTATTATGCAGCTCAAGTAGCCTAAATGTGTCACCAGTGGATTGTAAGATTTAGCTTCATGCATGGAGAATATCTGCCTACATGAAACTGGGAACTAACAGTTTGATATATAATACAAAATATTAATATGTTATACATCAGTACTCTTTGCTGTATTAATTTCTCTGTCACTGGGTTTGACTTCTATATTTTTCCTTTTTTATATCATCTTGTAAAAAGCACCTTTGATGAGAGCTTATGTGTATCCTAAATTGAAGTGAACTTTAACTGCTTTTTCACAGTATGATTATAATTTCTGCCATTACAGAAATTTAGCATATTATTGAGGGTTTTATTAATGGAAGAATATATTCTCAGAGGTTGTTCTCTATTTATGTCATGGTCGAAGGCAATACAATAGTTTTAATCATCTGCTTTAGACTTTGACTTATCAGGTAGACTTATCAGGCTTAGATTTTGACTTATCAGGTAAAATATATCCAACCAAACTCAGAGAAATATTTCTTCTTTTTCTATTTTTTTCTTTTAATCATCTCACTCTGCTAATTACTGTAGGAGAACAAAGGTAACTAGACTGTTCAATCTTTGGCTTAGCATAGGAATACATTATTGTCCCATTGCAGTGCATATTGAATATTTCAAAATAAAAGCCTCATATAAACAGACATTTTAGTTAACAAGCAGTATAACTTTGCAAGCATTACATTTATGACAGTCATATTGAGGACAGTAGTACAATGTATTTAACCAACTGCTACAGTACAGATACACAAAAGCACTTGATTTCACCCATATATTACATACCACCATTAGCCTTTTGTGCACTTTGAAAGTACCATATAAAAAGAGTAAAGATATTAGAAAATATTAGATATGAAACACAGTAACTGTTCATGTGGTTGAAAATTGGGAAAATATGATATTGCATTTTAATTTATGCAGTGGACACTGAATATTAAGAGGATTTTCTCATATATACTGTAATGTATATTAAATCTTTATGGTGCAATGATAAAATGAAAGGCAGTCTGAAATTTAACCAGTCTGAGGGGGAAAAGTGACTAGTTCTTTAAAATTAGTTCTGATTGCCTTGGCAGGAATTTACTTCTACTTGTTCCTTGGGAAAAGAACTGAGTAAGAGTGTGATTTAAATGATAACTGGTCTTAATTTATAAAGTATATGGGTCCTATTTAGAGAAATAATTTCACATTAAAAAAACAAGCTAAAACCAGCTTGTTATGGTTGGGTTAATATTTACGCCAAAATGGATAGCATTGGTACTGAAAACAGGTGTCATGATATTATGACACAATCAAGTTTTTAATCCCAACTAGAAATATGCAGGCATTTCTATGGCTTTCCTCATGAAATATGTGAATAGTACTATTTCATTAAAAAGATTTGTCACTTTATATATTTCATAGCAGAAATCCAACCAGTAATTCATAGAACCCTAAATAATAGGCACAAACCCTGATGATAAAAAAGGTGGCTGGCAGGTTTGCCAGGGAAACTTTAACTAGAGGCAAGAGTTGTCCATAATTGTAGCTCTCCATAGGGTATATGCAAATGTTTGGAAAGAATCAAGTTATGGAATTATACATTTAAAATCAGTAAATTTTCATCGTGATTTAAATGGTTTTGCAAGGAAAGTGTGGACTTATCACATGGACCAGTAATACCTTGTGTTATTTGGAGACACTGAACCAGGTGAGCCCGTTCTAGCAAGTCACTGAGTCACAGGCATCATATCTTCGGTTTTTGTTGCCATGATGCCGCAGAGGATGATGCACCACTAGATGCCTTAGTCTAGCAGGGAGGTTATACATACTCATCCCTGACAGAGCTCCTCCTACCGCAGCCTGCAGGCTGGAGAGCACTCAAGCAGTGGCCTCTCTGCTGCATGGTGCAGCTCCTCCTGGCCCTGGAGAACGTCCAGTTCTGGAATGATTGGGCAGATACTCTGTTCCTTTCTTCATACAAGGCAGGTTGATTCACTGTTTCAAATGACTGTACTATAAAATTTTACCTCCGGGCTTTGGCTCACTGCCTTAAGCACTGTCATTAACAATACATTTTGGCTGTGTTGTATGTTACTAGATTTGCCTCCTCTTGGGAGGCAAAACTAGAACAAATCATACCCGCACACCCCCCCTTCCTCCCCCCTCTTAATTCATCTTCTTTGCATTGCCTTTGATGAGGTCGGTGTAATTGTTTTGTGCTTTGTATTGCAAATTCTTTGGGAGAAGAATCCCATCCTAGTGCTAGTGCTTTAGAAATTGTATTTTTATTATTCAAACAAATATAAACAACAGTTGTGGTGGATAGACCAAGCTGCTCTCTAATTTCCCCTTCTCAGCAGGACAGAGGGACAAAATACAAAAATAAATTCATGGGTTGAGATAACGACAGGGTCAGATTACTCACCAGTTTCTGTCATGGGCCAAACAGACTCAATTTGAGGAAATAAGTTTAATTTATTGCCAATTAATAACAGAGTAGGGTAGTAAGAAATAAAAGCAAATCTAGAAACACCTTCCCCCTACCTCCCTTCTTTCCAGGCTTAACTGCGCTCAGCTCATCTATTTCTGTACCACCCCCACCCTGGTGGTATATTGAATGGGAGTTGCCATCAGTTCATAATCTGTTCTCTCTCCCACTCTTCCCTCCTCACACTCTTCTCCTGCTGCAGTGTGGGGTCCCTCCCAGGGGATGTAGCCCTTCACAAATTTCTCCAATGTCCTTCTCACAGGCTGTAGTTCTTCATGAAGAACACTCCCACTGCTCCAGTGTGGGTCTCTTCCACAGGATTCCCTGGTCTATGCTGTCAAGGCAGAGATTGTGCTTCAAATAGATCCTACTCTCAAATTTCTGGTAAGCTTGCAGGGAAGAAATCATTTTAAATGAATGCTGGGGTTTTTTGTGGAACAGAACCACATCCAAACTTATTTCTATCTGGTTGGAATTTGAGGAAGAACACTAACAATACAGAGAGACTTCTTAAAAAGATTAATATAAAAAGTAGGTATTTTAGACCTATTACAAGAAATAAGTAGTTCTTAAAAGAACATACAAGTATGTTTTCAAGTAGAAACTTGATAATCAAATAGGCAAAATCTTAGGGAAAATATAGTCATAACTTAAGTATAAAAAAGCTAAGTGACAGAGAATTGATGTAAGCTTCCCTGCCAAAACCCTACAAAACCAAAAGCTGAAAAACTTTTAAAAATAATTATTAAAGCATACTTGCATAAATGTAATTAAGTCAAAGGGGTACTTCTAAAATATCAGGAGAACATGCTTCCTAGAATGTTAAAGATGATGCCCTCTTAGCAAAGTTAACACCACCACCTGTGGCAAAATTTCTTACATCTATAAATCCTGAGATTATATCCAAAATTATTTCATTAGATGAGAAAACCTCTTAAGAATGCAGGATTGCCATTATTTCTTTTAAAATGTAGATTAGCAGCTGAACCCCTAAGATGAGATTTTGAATAGTCCCATCTCCTACATGTAATTATCTCAGAAGATGTACTTGTGGTTAGGAACTGCAAAGTCAGTTGTTCTAGGGGAGCTATTTATGGGGGCTGCTTGTCTGGAAGCCTGTTCTAGGGGATGTTTGTATTACAAGAGAAAAGCTTTTCAAAACAAATCAAAAGGAAGACAGACTATCAAATGCTTCATATGTTTTGTATCTTAATTTTTCTCTCTGGAAAAAGTAAAATACAGTCTTTACCTTTCCAGATTTCACTTCTTTCTTTTTGTTTGTTACTGGGTTTTGGTTTGGTTTTTTTTTTTGGAGAGGGCGGGTGGGAGTGGGGGGCTGGGGGAGGTGTGGAATTTGATATAGGTGTGTAGAATTTTCTGTTTTTCTTTCTACTGCCTCTTATGCCACATTTTTGGTCTCTGTTAAGCACAGACAGTTCTCTTTGTTCACAGAAAAGTCAGAAATGTGATTACTGCATTTGCAATTTTCCTTCAGTGTGTCAGCTTCTGTGAGCTAACTGCAGTCCTCTGCTCTACACAGAGGTGCAAGTCCTACTAGCAGTAATACACTTCGACAGTTGCAAACCTTTCCCTTTCCCTTCTCCATTAGTAACATCATTTTTATTTTATAGTAAGAAAATATGAATGCATACATCTTTTTTAGCATTTTGTCATAAACTACAGTCTCTTAAATGTAGTAGAAAACCAGCACCTACTGCTTCTGGAACTGAAAGATAAAACTCATAAAGTTTCCATGAAAAAAATACAGTGCAAGAATGAGAACTTTTATTTTTAAAAAAATTTAAAATTTAAAAATTTAAAAAATAAATTTAAAAATTTATTTTTCCAAGGGAAGAATATATTTTGCCCACCCACCCCTGTCTCCAGTAAAATGTTTGCAATCAGTATAATAGGATATTTTTCAGGAAGAGAGGGAAAACCTGTTGCTTATAATTTGGATTGGATCTATAATTTCACAGCACACTGATTATGACTCTATGATTTCATCCCATGGCACTGCAGGCTATTAACATACACACTATTATAAGCATTAAAAAATATAATTATTTGTCAAAAATAGAAAGGTTCACAGAGTAAAACCAAAGGAAAAGGTCCCATTTAATCCTTGAGAACAGGGTAATTCCTAAATGGTACATATGTGTTGATATTTCTAAAGACATGCAATTCATTGTATACAAAGTTAAGACGAATTTAAGATATATAAAACTCTAAAACCATGAAAACTTCTAAAGACTGGTAGATTATCACCTTCATAGGTAACCATCATTAAAATTTCTCGTTTGGATAATGAATATGAATGTAACAGTAGTAGTGCTAACTGAAGTCTCCGCATCATGCCTGTGTCCATGTAAGAAGAACGGAGAGTTAAAAACCTAATAGAGATGAAATTGTTTTTACAGTATTTCAGAAAAGTCACCTAAAAAATCTTGTCACAGAAATGTGAGAGGGAAATTTTCTCACATGTTCTCCTAAAGCATTAAGTGTATTGAGCCTTTCAGGCTGTAAACACCTCACAGTTCACCTGAACCACTTAGCAAACTAATGACCCATTCTAAGTAATTTTTCCGAATTAAAACCCATAGAAATAAAATCTTTCCATGCATATTTTGTTTTTGAAAATAAAAAAATGTGTTATTTCTTTTTTAATATTTCCTGCATTTGACAAGGCAAAACTCTCCCTGGTGTCTTGGACAGTGTCTTCAATGCAAGTTGACCCAAACTAGCATTTCTCCTTTGGACCACAAGAGAAATTGCCAAGAAGAGTTCAAAATAGCCAGATAGACTTTGATGTGAAAAAAGATCAGGAGGTTGTTATTCAAATAGTTTTGTTAAAAACGAAAAAAGAGAAAAAAGAAGTTTTAGTACTTGATGGGGAGCAGTGTGCATTAAACTCATCTACCCTTCCAGAACAGGAACGCTTACAATGGTGTGAGAAAATGGTTGTTGAGGGGACTGCTCAAAAAGCACTCTGATGATAATGAAGTGACATTTCGTATCAGGCTTCAAATGACTCATAGCAATCAACAAAAAAAAAAAGAGGCAAGCAAGGAGAATTTTAGAATGTGGATTTTTCCTCTTTTAAAAATTATTTGGGGGCCTCTATTCTTTTGACTTCTATTCATGAAACAGGAATTGGCAGCACAAAACATTCCAGTCACATTAAAAAACTTACAGAGAAACAAGTGTCTGTATTAATGCAAGTGTCTGTATTTAAAAACAGTATTATCTCATTTTGGTTACACAGTGATATATCCTGCTCCCTGAGATACTAATTTGAAATGATATAACATAGAAACTTCCATTTTGAACTTGGAATCCAATAAGCAATACTTTAAGAATAGATGAAATTTAAGAAGCTGTTTAGACTTTCAGTGTAATGCTATTTTGCATATGTTTTCCTTTTACAACTGTGTAATTGCTCTTGATGTTGTGTTTTGTTAAAAAGCCATAATTGGTTTTTCATCTGTTACTTTTTACATTTGAAATTAACTATCATCCTTTAAATAAGAATACTTGTAACTGGTAAGATAGCTTAAATCAACAGAAAAACGTTTCTATACCAAGAATACTCAAACTTCTCATATAATTTGTTCAGAACTTTAAAAAACCAGGTCAGGCTATGGTTTTTACCTTCTGATGACTGCACAGCAATGTTAAGAAACACAAATTACATTTTAATGAAAAAGAGATAATTCCATCAGAACACTTCAGTCTTTATGTGTTTGGATTGTTCTATTGCGATAAATCTTTTATCTCAAATATGCAGAACACTCAGAAAAAAATAAAATGTATAGCTTAAAAAAACAATGATGCTAGAAGTTGTCAGATGGGAGACAGCTGACCTCCTCTATGCCTTGTCTTGCTTAGCAATATTCCTTAGCAACAACAGGCTATTAGCACATACCATCAGACAGGAGAGAATCATGAGCAACCAAGTGCTAATTATTTTTTATCAAATGGGAGTTGTATGACCCTTCAAGAGCAAGTAGTTTTGTTAGCTATGTTTTAAAATTTGGGTAAAGTTTGGGTAAAGCCAGACATGCCTTTTTCATTAAATATTTCACTCACTGTTTTCTGTGTCTGTGCAACTCTCCCCTCTGGCTCTCTACCGTCATTTATTCATGTATAAGGTTCTGTCATTGTATAATAGAACGGTCTGGGTTAGAAGGGACCTTAAAGATCATCTTGTTCTAACCCCTTGCCATAGGCAGAGAACCTTCTGCTAGTCCAGGTTGCTCAGAGCCCCATCCAACCTGGCCGTGGATACGTCCAGGGATGGGGCAGCCACTGCTTCTCTGGGGAAACTGTGAGGCCTCCCCACCCTTAAAGGGAAGAATTTCTTCCTTATATCTCACCTAAACCTACTCTTCCACATGGAAGCCATTCCCCCTTTTCCTGTCACTAATTTCCCTTGAAAAAAGTCCCAATTCAGCTTATTTGTAGGCCCCCTTTTACATGCTGGAAGGCCACAGTAAGGTCTCCCTGAACTCTTTTCTTCTCCAGGCTTAACAACCCCATCTCTTTCTCTCTCAACATGTCTTCTTTGGAAGAGGTGCTCCAGAACTCTGATCATCTCTGTGGCTTCCTCTGGACTCGCTTCGACAGGTCAATGCCCCATGCTGGAGACCCCAGAGCTGGATGCATCACTGCAGGTGGGTCTCACAAGGTTGGAGAAGGAGGGCAGAATCCCTTCCTTTGGTCTGCTGCCTATGTTTCTTGTGATGTAGCCCAGG
>VXAZ01003645.1:1594-47491 GCA_013399875.1 Gymnorhina tibicen
TGCAGAGCCATTTCATGCAGCTTCCCAGCCAGCCCTGCCCCTCTGCAGCCCTGTGCCACCAGCAGTGGGGCAGCTGTGCTAATGCCAACTCCCCATGCAGGCAGGGAGATGCTCCTGGCACTGGGGCAGGGCTGGACAGGGCAGAGCTGCCTTGGCTTAGGGCTTCCCTGGCTCCACCAAGGGAGAGAATCTCTGGCTGCAAGGGGCTGGATTCCCCAAGAGCAGAGGGGCAGTGCAGCTCTGGCTCTTGTGGAGTTCAAATCAGGCCCACTCAGGAGACCACGACCCTCAGCTCCAGCACTTCTGATCATCTGCAGGCTGGAATCCCCCAGGAAGGAGGAGAACAGCTCCTGGAAGCATTACCTGAGACAGGGATGTCCAGAAGCAGTGCCAGAGCCAGCAGGAGCCATCTCCTCTGCTCCATCCCTGCAGTCCCAGGGGTGGGATGATCCCGCAGCTGACCTGGAACAGGCACAGAAGGGAAGTGAGCAAAGAAGGCAAATCCTGTCCCAAACCCCTCTGAGCTCTCTCACCTGGCACCTGGCACCAGCTGTGATTTCTGAAGGTGCAAAGTGCTCAAACAGTTGAGTTCAGAAATCAAGAAAACTTGTGCCTTTCCAGAGATCTCAATTACCTTTGCAGCTGCTGGGAATTTCAGACTAACATGCTCCCAGGAAGCTGTGACAGGGGATACAAGAGAAAATTCAACCCAATTCCCACTTCCTGCTGTGAAATTTAACCTTAACACACCAGCTTAAATCTTTGGTTTGGAGTCACAGAATCACAGAATCTTTAGGTTGGAAAAGACCTCTGAGATCATCAAGTCCAACCTTTGATTAAAGACCACTTTTACAACTAGACCATAGCACTTGGCACCATGTTCAGTCTTTTCTTGAATACTTTGAGGATGTTGACTCCACCACTTTCCTGGGTAGCCTGTTCCAATGCCTGATCAGCCTTTCAGGGTAGAAATTCTTCCTGACATCCAACCCAAACCTCCCTGGCACAACTTAGGGCTTGAATTTCCTCTTGTCCTTTTGCTAGTTTTCTGGGAGAAGAGACCAACCCCCAGCTTGCTACAATTTCCTTTCAGGTAGTTACAGAGAGTGATAAGGTCAGCCCCTTGTCCAGGTGTGTTGAGTTTGTGTTGGCAGGTTTTGATAGCAGGGGGGTTACAGGGGTGCCTTTTGTGAGGAGCTTCCAGAAGATTCCCCCATGTCCAACACAACCAACGCCACCCAGCTCCAGGAGAGACCCACCACTGGCTAAGGCCGAGCTCAGCACAGATTGTGGTGATGCCTCTATGATAACATATTTAAGAAGAAAAAGGAAGTTTTGTGCAGATGTAAATGGGGTCAGAGAAGAGTGGGGTGAGAATATGTGAGAAGAACAGCTCTGCAGACAGCCAGGTCAGTGCAAAAAGATGGGCAGAAGGAGCTCCAGGCACCAGAGTGGAGAGTCCCCTGAGATTCCGTGGGGAAGCTCATGGTGAGGCAGCTCTGCCCCTGCAGCCCATGGAGGGCACAGGGTGTAGAGATCCACCTGCAACCCTTGGAGGAGCCCCACACTGGAGCAGGTAGATGCCCAAGAGAGGCTGTGACCCCATGAGAAACCCATGCTGGAGCCAGGTCCTGGCAGGGACCTGCAGACCCATGGAGAACAGAAGAGCCCATGCTGAAGCAGGTTTCCTGGTAGGACTTGTGACCCTGTGGGCGACCCACGCTGGAGCAGACTGTACCTGAAGAATTGACCCCATGAAAGAGTGACCCACATTGCAACAGTTCACGGAGAACTGTTGCCTAGGGGAAGGAAACACGCTGGAGAAGTCTGTGGAAAAGTGTCTGCCATGGGAGGGACCCCACACTGGAGCAGAGGAAGGATTCTGACTTCTCTCCCTGAGCAGTCAGGAACAAGGTGTGATGAATTGACCATAACTTCCATTCCCCATCTCCCTGTGCCACTGTGGGGAGGAGGTAGAGCTGGGAAGGAGGGAAGGGTGGGGGGAAGGTGTTTTTAAGATTTATTTTACTTCTCATTGCCCTGCCCTGCTTTTTTTTAGTAATAAATTCTTTAAACATCCCCAAGTCTGTTTTGTCCTTGACAGTATTTGGTGAGTGATTGCTCCTGTTTTAGGAGCAATGCCTAATGCCTTAGGTTTTAACTTCTGTATTTTTCAAATCCTGTACTGCCTAGTGTGTAACTCTGAAGTTTCTTGTAGCCTGTTAGCTGCTGTTCTCTCATGCTGGTTAGACATAACAAGCCTCTCTAGGTTTGCTCTGCAAGGACACCCAGATTGTCCTAGGCCCAAAATGTGTAAACTAAGGCCTCTGAAGAGGAGGGCAAACTTGGGGTAGTTACATCATTAACTGAAGTTATAATTGGAGAATTAACCCTGATATGCAAATGAACCAAACTTATAAAAGTGTGAAGAACTCGTGACTCGGGGTCCATCTTGGGTGTAGCCTTTGGACTCACCAGGGTGTACCTTTGAAAGCCCTTCAAATAAATACCTACATTTATTCCCTTATTCTTGTCTAGTCTCTGTTTTTAGGTGGCCACCCCAGGTATCACCTGGTCCTTAACTCATGAATCTTTCACTATATTTTCTTTCCCCTGTCCAGCTGAGAAGGGCAGTAATAGAGCAGCTTTGGTGGGTACCTGGCATCCAGCCAAGGTCAGTCTACTCTAGGTTAAACAACCACAACTCTCTCAGCCTCTCCTCATTGGACATGTGCTCCAAACCCCTCACCAGATGCACTACCGTTCTCTCTGGACTCGCTCCAGCACCTCAGTGTCCTTGCTGAATTGATGGGCCTAGAACTTGACACAGCACTCGAGGTGTGGCCTCACTAGTGCCAAGTACAGTGGGACAATCTCTGCCCTAGTCCTGCTGCCACACTATTCCTTATACAAACCAGGTTGACGTTAGTCTTCTTGCCTACCTGGGCCACGTTCAGACACTGTTGACCAGTATCCCGAGGTCCTTATCTGCTTGGCCACTTTCCACTCTGCCCCCAGCCAAGGCTGCAGGGAGTTGTGGCCAAATTGTAGGACCCAGCTCTTGGTCTTGTTGAACCTCGTGCTGTTGGTCTTGGCCCATTGATCCAGCCTGTCTAAATCCCTCTGCAGAGCCTTCCCACCCTCCAGCAGATCAATGGTCCCACCCAGCTTGGTGTCATCTTCAAATTTACTGAGGGTACATTCAATCTCCTCATCCATATCATCAATAAAGATATTAAACAGGACTGACCCCTGGGGGAAACCACTGGTGGCCAGACAACAACTGGATGCAGCACCATTCCCACCACTCTCTGGGCCCAGCCTGCAGTCAGCTCTTAACCCAGTGAAGATGGACCTGTCCGAGCTGTGGGCTGCAACTTCTCTGGAAATGCTGTGGAAGACTGTGCTGAAGGCTCTAATGAAGTCCAGGCAGACACATCCACAGCCTTTCCTCATGCACCAGATGAGTCGCCTGGTCATAAAAGGAGATCAGGTTGGTCAAGCAGGACCTGCCCTTCCTAAGCCCAGGCTGGCTGGGCCTGATTCCCTGGCTGTCTTGTATGTGCTGTGTGATCACTGTTTATATTATCTGCTCCATAACCTTGCTGGGCACTGAGGTTAGAATGGCAGGCCTGGAGTTTTCTGGAACCTCCTTTCAGCCCTTCTTGAGGATGGGCATCACACTGGCACCTCCAGTCATCAGGGATCTCCCCCATGAGCCAGAACTGAGGATAAATGATGCAGAGCAGCTTGGTAAGCTCTTCCATAATCTCCGTCATCACCCTTGGGTGAATCCCATACAATCACATAGATTTGTGGGAGTCTGAGTGGCTCAATAGGTCACTAACTATTTCCCCCTGAGTTACAGGGGGTCCATTCTGCTCCCCGTTCCTGTCTACTAGCTCAGGTTTGTGCTGAGGATAAGAGGTCTTCCTGTTAAAGAATGAGGCAAAGAAGGCATTGGGAACCTCAGCCTTTTCTTCATTGTTGGTGATACTATTTCCCCCACATGCAATAAAGAATGGAGATTTTCTTTGGTCCTCCTTTTGTCATTGATATTTATAAAAACACTTTTTATTATCTTTTACAAGCAGTGACCACTGAGAGCGTTAAAATCATTGCACTTGTGCAAGCATAAGTATAGTGTTAAAGCTAGTAACTGTTAGCCACAAGTTTGAGATACAGGATGTAACTTGGCAGGAAAAGAGGAACAAAGCTTGCTGAAATCAGTAAAGAAACTGCTGAGACCGGTAATAAGAGACTGCGCATGCCTAGGAAAGAAAGGTGAGAAGTGCAAAGCGAAGAAGACTTTTGGCCTTCATCGAGATGAAGACTCGGAGCCTTCCTCAGTGCAACCACCAGCATGCACTGCACCAGCGCCTTGCGAATGCTAATGACAATAATGAGTTTTAAGAAACAGTTTGCATAACCACACCTTTTCTAAGAAAAAGCAATGAATATACATAAAATGCAACTATATATTGTAACCTACTGTGTGCCTGGTGTGCGTGTTTGGAGGAGCGATCCCCCATGCAGCTGGCACCCCAGTGCCGAATAAAGTAAATACCCGCTTCTCTGACTCTGTCCCTGAAGTGTCTCTAGGCTTGGTTTGCAGCTAATCACCACTTTGAGTTCTGACTGAGCTTTTGCCTTTCTTATTTTCTTTCTACATGACCTAATGACATTCTTGTATTCTTCCTGAGGTGCTTGCCCCTTTTTCTAAAGGTCATGCATCATCTTTTTTATCTTGACTTCTTGCAAAAGCTCCCCATTCAGCCAGACCTGTCTCCTTCCCCACCATCTCATCTGTCAGCACATAGTGACAGGTTGCTCCTACACCTTCAAGATTTCTTCCTTAAAATATGTCCAGCTTTTCTGGAAGGCTGGATTGCAAGAGTCTCTCTGTCCATGCACTGAAATGGGAGGAAAAGGAGGAAGAAACAGTTTATCCCCTCCCATGCCTACCTTTGGAGGAAGGGGAATCCATGGCACTTGCTATCCCAAAGTTACTGCTCTCTGGAAACAATTAGGCTACGGAGTGACAGTGCATCAGCTCCAGAACAAACCTGAAATCATTTAGGGAGCTGCACTGAGGTCAGCTTTCCTGCACTACACTAACGATCCTGCCCTTCTCTGGCTCCGGCTCTCTCAGTGCATTTCACATTTCCAGGATGTGCCTGACCTCAGTCCCCACAGCAACACTTTTGGTGGGACATCTTTATTAGTTTATTCAAGTTCAACATTCCATGTTTAATGAGCAGTAAAGAAGGTGGGGTATCCTGATGACTTCCAAGCAGGAGTCAAATCACCCTGCACTGCAGTGTCTGGATACTTCCCAGAGAAGATGACCTACAGGCCTCACAGCTTCATCTGATGTGACTAAATTGGAGATGCTCTTAGAACAGGCATGGTGGTGGATCAAGGCAGACGGATCAAGAGCAGTGACAGGGCAAGTGTTCAATTCACATGGTTTTAATCACAAATTCTCTCTCTTCACTTCCCAAGGAGAGACAGGGACTGCCAGAGATATTTGTTCAAATTCATCATAGACCACTAAGATGGGGATTCATATCCACTCTGATCTCCACAGCACAGGCTCTTAGCTGGTTGCTCTGCGCTCTATTTATGGTACATGAAGGTAAATGAGCACTGTGAGTTCTCTGTTCTGGTTTCAGCTGGGATAGAGGCGTTTTTTTCCCAAGTAGCTGGTCCAGGGCTGTATTTTGGATTCAGGAATGAGAACAGTGTTGATAAGGTTGTTGCTCTGTTGTGGACCCCTATTCCATGTCCCTGCCTGCCCTCTCCATGCAGCTTTCCCCTTCCCCCCTCTCTAGTCCAAACCACTCCCTCAGGTTTCCCTGCTATCCTAACACCGCCCTTGTACGCCCCTATGCCCTGCCATGTGCTCTCTCCATGCCCCCTCTGCCCGGGATAAGGGACTCTGAATCACGTGAGCTGGGCCTCTCTGCCTTGGGGTTCAGCCAGCCACCAGCTTCTCTCTCTCNGCTCCATTGTGCTCACCCAGGTCAAGGATTTTTCAATGTCTTTTGCTCTGCCAGCAAGCAGATGCATGAGAAGTGGGGAGGAAGTGCAGACAGGACAGCTGACCTAAACTGGCCAGAGGAATATTCCAGACCATAGAACACCATGCCCTTTATGTGAACTGTGGGAAGTTGGCTGGAAGGGGGCTGATCAGTGCTCAAGTACAGGCTGGGCATCAGTCAGTGGTTGGCAAGCAATTACATTGGGGATCACTGTGGTTTTGTTCCTCTCTCACTTTCTGTCTTTTTTTCTATTTCTCTCTCTCTCTTTCTCTCCCTCTCTCCTTTTCAAGACAATTAATCTTTTTATTATTGCCATTGTTCATTTTTTTATTTCAAGCTCTTCTTATCTCAGCCCACAAGGTTCAGTTTTCTAAGGTGGGGCACCAGGGATTGAGTGAGCAGCTGTGTGGTACTTAGTGGCCGTCTGGTGTTAAATCACCATCAAGTCTCATATCATTCATGAAGCCAAAGGTCTTGGGGTGAGATGGCCACAGCCACCAACCACGTCTATAAACCACACAGACAGCTCAGGGCACTGAATATGAAACTGGCACAAAATTTTAGAAACTGTCATGTCAAATTCTGCTCTTTCTACTGCACAGGGGTTTTCGTGGGCTTGGACATGCACTAAGTTCATGCTTTGCAGACAATTATCACATGAGGCCATATGGAATTTTGTTGGAGGCATTGGTTTGGAGATCTAATGTGGGAAAGAGTTTTATCTTGATTAGAGATGTGGGGGCTGCTCCTCAGTCACTTAAAAAGAGGTCTCAGGGGCTGTTTTGGATATTATTAGCGTTGTGATACTAAACCAGATATTTGGGGAGGGGCAGATATGACACAAGACTTACAGAAACCTGTTCCACTCTGGATTAGCAGTTGAAGGCTTAGAAATGGAAAATGTCACAAGACAGGAACATCTGACCCAGGAACTCCAGCCGGAACATGCTGAGATCTTACACACCTTGTTTAGCAACACTGAAACTTCTTTTGACAAATACCATGGTCTTTTTACATCCAACTTTCACAAAATTTTCCTGTCATCCAAGGAAGGCCCAGAAGAGACCTCACTATCTAACAAGTCATCAGTTCCTTTGGAGGACAAAACCACATTCCCAAACAAGTTGAATGTTTTTCTAAAGAAGACATAGAATCATAGAATCAGCTAGGTTGGAGAAGACCTTTGAGATCACTGACTCCAACCTAATACCCAATACCACCTTGTCAACTAGACCATGGCACAAAGTGCCACATCCAGTCTTTTCTTAAACACCTCCAGGTACAGTGATTCCACCACGTCCCTGGGCAGCCCATTCCAATGCCCTATCACTCTTTCTATTAAGAACTTTTTCCTAATGTCCAGCTTAAACCTCCCCTGGTGCAGCTTAAGACTGCGTCCTCTTGTCCTACTGTTGGTTACCTGGGAGAAGAGACCGACCCTCACCTGACTGCAAGTAGTTGTAGAGTGTGATGAGGTCTCCCCTGAGCCTCCTCTTCTCCAGACTAAACAAGCCCAGCTCCCTCAGCCGCTTCTCACTGGACTTGTGTTTCAGACCCTCCACCAGCCTTGCTGCCCTTCTCTGGACATGCTTGAACATCTCAGCATCCTTCCTAAATTGAGGGGCCCAGAACTGGACACAGCACTCATGGTGCGGCCTCACCAGTGCCAAGTACAGGGGAAGAATCACTTCCCTATTCCTGCTGGCCACACCATTCCTGATCCAGGTCAGGATGCCATTGGCCTTTTTGGCCACGTGGGCACACAGCTGGCTCATGTTCTGGCTGTTGACCAGTACCCCCAGGTCCCTTTCTGTCTGACTGCTGTCCAGCCATTCTGTCCCCAGCCTGTAGTGTTGCATGGGGTTCTTGTGGCCAAAGTGCAGGACCTGGCACTTGGTCTTGTTGAACCTCATATCTTTTGATTTGGCCCATCTATCCAGCCTGTCTACATCTCTCTGCAGAGCCCTCCTACCCTCCAGTATCTCAATGCTCCCACCCAGCTTGGTGTCATCTGCAAATTTGCTAATGGTAGACTCGATCCCCTCATCTAGATCATCAATGAAGATATTAAACAGGACTGGGACAAACACTGATCACCGGGGGACACCACACTGACTGGCCACCAACTGGATGCAGCACCATCCCCACCACTCTCTGGGCCTGGCCATGAGCCAGTTCTTAACCCAGCAAAGATGCATCTGTCCAAGCCCTGGGGCTGTGGGAGATGATGTCAAAGGCTTTGCTAAAGTCTGGGTAGACACATCCACAACCTTCCCCACACCCACCAGGCAGGCCACCTCTTAATAAACTGAGATCAGGTTGATCAGGCAGGACCTGCTCCTCCTAAGCCCAGGCTGGCTGGGTCTGATCCCCCGGTCACCCTATAGGTGCTGTGTGATGGCACTCAGGGTGATCTGTTCTATAACCTTCCTGCCTGGAGTTTCCCAGATCCTCCTTCCAGCCCTTCTTATGGATGGGCACCACATTGCCACCTCCAGTCCTCCGGGACCTACCTGGTGAGCCAAGACTGATGGTAAATGATGGAGAGCGGCTTCGCGAGCTCTTCTGCCAGGTCCCTCATCACCCTAGGATGGATCCCATCCCGTCCCATAGACTTGTGAGCATCTAAGTGGCTCAGGAGGTCTCTAACTGCTTCCTCCTAGATTACAGAGGGGTTATTCTGCTCCCCATCCCCATCTACTAGCTCAGGGGGCCAGTTCTCCTGAGGACAATCTATCTTATTGTTGAAAATTGAGGCAAAGAAGGTGTTAAGTACCTTAGCCTTTTCTTCATCTCTGGTAACTATATTCCCCCCCAAGTCCAATAAAGAATGGAGGTTTTCCTTGCTCCTCCTTTTGCTAGCAAAGTGTTTATAGAAAGGCTTTTAATTGTCCTTTACAGAAGTGGCCAGATTGAATTCTAATTGATCTTTAGCCTCTCTAATTTTCTTTCTGCATGACCTAACAACATCCTTAAACACTTCCTGAGTTACCTGTCCCTCTTTTCAAAGATGATATGCCTTTTTTTTTCCCCTTAGTTCCTTCAAAATCTCCCTGCCCATCCAGGTCAGTCGTCTTCCACACTAGCTCATCTTTCAGCACATAGGGACAGGCTGCTCCTGTGCCCTCAAGATTTCTTTCTTGAAGTATGTTCATCTTTCCTGGATGCCCTTTTTAAGGGCTGTTTCCCAAGCTGCTCTACAAATCAGTCTCTTGAATAGGCTGAAGTCCACTCTCTGGAAGTCCAGAGTGGAAGTTTTCCTTGTTCACTGAATATTGAGAATTTTATTATTTCATGGTCACTGTACCCCAGACAGCTTCTGACCACCACATCTCCCACCAGCCCTTCTCTGTTTGTAAACAGCAGGTCTGGGAGGGCTCCACCCCTGGTGGGCTTGCTCACCAGCCTGTGACAAGAAGTTCTCCTCCGTATGTCTTAAGAACCTCCTGGACTGCCTCTTCTCTGCTGTGTTGAGTTCCCAGCAGATATCTGGCAGGTTAAAGTCTCCCACTAGAACAAGGGCTGGAGATCTTGAAACATCCTCCAGCTGCTTATAGAAGAATACATCCACCTCTACATCCTGGTTGGGTGGTCTATAACAGACTCCCACCAGGATGTTGGCCTTGTTGGCCTTTCCCCTGATTCTTACCCACGGGCACTTGACCTTATCATTATTGACCACAAGTCCTGTAATGTCAAGAGGCTCTCTACTATACAGAGCCACCCCTCCACCTCTTCTTCCTCACCTGTCTCTTCTGAAGAGCATGTAGCCATCCATTGGAGCACTCCAGTCATGCGAGTCATCCCACCACGTTTCCATGATGGAGACTACAACACAGCTTTCCTGCTGTGCAGTGGCTTCCAGCTCCTATTGTTTGTTACCTGTGCTGCATGCATTAGTGCACATGCACTTCAGCTGGGCTGCTGATTTCACCCGACTCTGGTTTACCACGCTCATCTCTGGACAGCCTGCTTTCATCCCCTTGCCCCTTTAAACCTAGTTTAAAACCCTCTCAATCAGCCCTGCCAAGAACATAGCCCTGCCAGGGGAACATAGGTCTAAAAACTCAACACAGCACAAAACAAACACACAAAGGCAGAGTTTCTCCATCCCTCAGAGCTTCATGCTCAGCACTGCTAAACAGACACATGGGGACAGAGTGTAACTAAGGGCAAGAATCAGTGTTACACCAGAAGGGAAGAAAATGGAGTGAGGATGATGTTGACTCTGGGACACCTGTCAGATCTGCAAAGATCCCTGAACACTGTGGAATTATGAGATGAATATTTTAAAGAGTAAACAAAGAACAATGCCATGATGACCTGAGGTTTGCTGCTTATGAATTGGCAACCTCAATCACTCAAGGTACTAATTGGGAAATTTTCAGCTTATTCACATTTCTGCAGGGGCAACTGGCCCCTGGCTGCTCTGGGAGTTATCATCCTCCTGAGTTACCATAAAATCAAGGCAGTTTCACACTGTTTAAACTTCCAACAGGAAAGAGTTCCAGGTGCCCGTACTTGGAACCAGCCTCACTTACTGAGAAGGAAGTTCCAGCATTATTATCAGGCCTACTTTGCCTCAAGGCCCTGCCCCAAGGGGGTTCCCTGGGCCCAACAGCCCTTTCCAGAGGGGGAATTTCACCCTTCTCTCCTACTCTGCAGCCTCCCCTTCCAAGCTGTACTGGGACAGCAGAGCCAGCTCTGGACACCAAAGGCAGCAGAACCATCCTTGGGAAAACAAACACCAGGCCCAGAGGGCCAGTCCATATCTCAGCTTTCCCCCAAATGACCATTCCCTGTCACTTTTAGTTCCTCCCTGAGCCCTCCTGGGAACAGCTGTGCTGCTGATGCCCCCAGTTCTTGCCACCTTTGCCTGAGGAGACCTG
Organism: Gymnorhina tibicen; assembly: GCA_013399875.1. Taxonomy (NCBI): domain Eukaryota; kingdom Metazoa; phylum Chordata; class Aves; order Passeriformes; family Artamidae; genus Gymnorhina; species Gymnorhina tibicen. The sequence continues at coordinate 12,528 of VXAZ01003645.1, forward strand.
GGGGAAGGGGAGAGCTTGCTGGGCCCTGTGTGCACAGCTGGGATGGAGGGAAGAGAGCGGTTCCTTTCCACCCCGACAGCAGCACCACATTCACCACTTGCTCAGGAGAGAAAGAAATAACAGAAAGCTGCTTACCTGCCTTGGTCAGCAAAGATGAGCACTGATATGGGACAGGTATTTTTCCTCTTGCCAGAGAAATTTCCAGCTGCAGAAGGGAAGGAAAATGAACAGAAGAATCAGATCCTGAAGTTCAAATGTGGTGTTTCTTTCCCTAAAAGTCACTTTGCTGCCTGAAGGTCACACCTCATCTGCTTGTACGAGGGCTCTGTGTTGGTGATGTAGGCAATTAGGTGCAAATGGAGCTTCAATGTCAATGAGAGGCTTAAGATAAGCTGAGATCCTGCTCAATGCCCACAAAATACGCCCTGTTTTAGAATTAGAGCTGGATTTTACCTGTTGTCAGGTAAGATGATCTCCACGTCTTCAATCTATAGATGAAATGTGAACTTTGATCAGCTCCTTAAGGAAATAACTTTGAAAAACGAAACTGAAATGAAGAATTAAATGTCGGAGGATTAACTCAGGGTGTGGCTCTGTTTGAAGATCAAGGATCATTTTTTTGTAAGGCTGATGTTTTTGTTGACAGTTACCTAGGGAATGAAGGTGGGGTTTTCCTGGAACTTCACAGTAACCCTTTAGAGAAATCAACTTGAAATGGGAGAAATTCTGTTTTTCTAGAGGATAACATTTGAAGTACTCTTGGACTCCCACTCAACTTGCCCCTTAGTGTCACTTTTCACAGCTGTTTCTTCCTTCAAAGACTGTGCCAGAAGCATTTCTCATTGCCCTAGAAATTATTTGATATTGGGAAAGTCCTCTCTAACTAATTTGATATCCTACACTGAGCCACCTGCCTCATGACAGACGTTGGATGAAGCTTTCCTGGGTTATAGTGAGGCTTTTGATAGCGACCCTGGCATCAGCCTTCTGGACAAGGTGCCCAGCTGTGAAACCAGATGGTACATGGTACCCTAGGTGAAGAACTGCCTGATTGCCAGGGCTCCAAGGGTTGTAGAAAACACAGCTATATCTGTCTGCTGGACAACCACCAGCTGAGTTCCTGAGGGTTCAGTCCTAGAGTATGCTCTGTTCCACCTGTTTGTCAGTGATTTGGGTGCAGGAATTGAATGCACCATTAGCAAGTTTGCTGATGATACCAAACTGGAGATGCTGTTGAGGTTTTTGAGGGACAGAAGGTTTTGCAGAGGGGTCTGGATGGATTTGAGTGTTTGGCAATTGTCAAAGGCATAACATTCAACAAGAACAAATGTTGACATCTGCACTTAGGACAGAGTAATGCCAGACAGAAATACAGACTGGGAGAGGGGTATCTACAGAGCAGCCCTGCAGAAATTTTATCAAAGACATCAGAACTAGTGGTGAAGAGAGGTGATGATCCCGCTGCACTGAGCGTTGCTGCAGCCTCACTTCATGTGCAACTCTGGGCCCCACTATTTAAGATGAATGTGGAGGTACTTGAAGGGTGGCAACAAAGCTGATGCAAAGGTTGGTGCACAAGTCCTGTGAGAAGCTGCTACGGAAAACTGAAATCCTTTCTCCTTAGATGGCCCTTGCCAAGAATCCACAGAGCCTGTGGGACAGTAACAGTGGGGTACTTTGAGCCACTCATTCTCAGACAGGCTGGTTCCAGCCTCCAGTACAGTCAGTTGCTGGGATCCCACATCACTCCAGAAATACAGACAGGTTCTGCCCCTCTGTAGCCTGATGGCACTGGGGTACCCTGTGCCCCTAAGTGTGCTGGAACTTTGTACTCTGGTGGGGCTGTGGAGATGCTGAGAACTAGGTTGCAGAAAGATTTTCCAGCTTTCTGCCAATGTCCGCGTGAAAGTCCTTGCTTTCACACGGATGCTGGCCAGAAACAGAAGTTTTTGTAAACTAGTTTCTTTATCTTGCAGGTGCAAAGTTGTTATGCAGCCTTGTTTTGCTACTGACTAGAGAAATATTTTGAAATGGGTGTTGTGGTGTTTAACCAATCATGCTAAGAGGTGGATGGTCAAGGACCAATGACCTTATGCCATTCAAGCGAACTAACACATAAAAATCGTCTGTAATTAAATAAAAAAATCCATCAATCCTTTTTTCCTCCTGAACTGAGCGTGTAGTTTCATTCTGCCCCCGGTACAACCAGCGACAAGGCTGCTGTGCCAGGCCATCAGATGCACACACTCCAGTAAACCTGTTTGTCCCTCTCCTCCTCCTGGCTGGATGCAGGGTCTCCCTGGTTCTGATCATAGGATTCTCTGCTTACTTCATGTAAAAACAGCTTAGAATGCCTTTCCATAGGATCAGGAGTAAGATCAGCACTTTCATTCTGTCTGGGAAATTGACAGCTGGAGATAGGAGATGAGTGGAGGAAATGGGAGTAAGCATCTCTTGTGCCAGCTCCAAGCAGCTCGTGGGCTAAATGGAACCTGCCTTTTGTTTAGTGTGATACTTTATTTCTGAGTCACTGAGAGATCTGTAAGGAGCCAAGGCAATTCAAGCCATGTGCCACCACCCAGGAGGGAACCCAGGAATTGGTGATCTCACCAGCCCCATGATGATCATGACAGCTCTCATAGTTTTAGGCAAGGAAGCCTATAACTTTCAAGCTTAGGCAACTTTGCAAGTTTAGTCAAGCTCTAAACCTGAATGTTCCAGGAGACCCAGAGACTGGACTGCACTGGGTTCGAAGGCAGTTGCACTGTGTGGTGAAATGGAGCAGGCAGGAACAGCTTGGAAAAGCTGCAAAGAGCCTGGGGGAGTTCCTGTGCCAGGAGATGCTCTGCAGGCTCCATGCCCAGCCTGAGCCCCGTTCTGACCCGCGTGGGGCTGGTGGGCTGCAGTGATCCCTGCTGGGGAGGTGTGAGACACCTGAGAGACATCCAAGTGCTCAGCACCCCTGGCTGTGGGGCTGATGGCAATGGGGCCCTCCCTGTTGTGGCTTCTCAGCTGGGCTGAGGAGATGTTCTGGGCTGCCAGTTCCCCCCAGCTGGACAGTCGGCACCATTTGTGTGCAGGTATTGATAATGTCAGGAGGAGCTGGTCAGCCTGGATTCACTGATCAAAAAGAGCAGAGAAACAAAGAATCATAAAATGATTTGATTTGGAAAGGACAGTGAGGGCCTCTCCAATGTGTGTAGTCGAGTCACAGTTACAGAAGAGCAAGTGGGAAAAGTCACCTGTCAAATCCTGAACCCCCTGCTGCAGGTGGAGAAGAAAACCACTGTGCCCCTCTCAGGTGAGTCCCGTTGTCCCCAGAAGTCTCTGCTGGAGGCTCATTGTCTCAGGAGCCCTGTGAGGCCCTTCCCAGTGCCAGGGAAGGTGACAGCTCTCCAGTGCAGCCAGACCCATCCCAGAGCACCGTGGGGCACTGCAGGCAGGACAGGTTGCAGTGAGAAATGAGCAGGGTCCCTCTTGCCTCACAGGCTGTGCACATGCCTGGGGAAGGCAGGCTCTGCCCACCCGTGGAGGACTGTGACTATTTCTCCATTCATCTCCACAGGAACTCTTTGGGTGGGTGCTTAAGTTTGGGGGTAAGAGTGAACATTGCCAGATGACACTCAGATTTTTTTTTCAAAGGTTCTGTTTTTCCAGGTGCATCTCAGTGGGTCTCTGCCTCCTGGATACAACTCCCTTTATTCCTTCTCACATTGGCTGCTGGTGCTGTTCTGGTATCTTGAGGTAAGGGCTCTTGGTTCTCAGGATCTCATATTTTCAGAAGTGAGGCCACGGGAGGTCAGTCCCTGTGAGAAAACTCTCTGCAGAACCTGCTCTGGCAGAGGCTGTTCCTCATGCTTGGTAGAGGAAGGCTCTACACAGAGGTCAGGTGAAGTGACTGAGGATTTACACGTCACTTCTGGGGTTTGGTTTCACTCTTTGACTGTAAAGGGAGCATTTCTCATCCCCTTGTTAGACTGGTCTGACAAGTAGGACGAAACACCAAGTGAAGTCTTGCTCTGGCCCACAGAAGTAGCAGACCTTCCTCACTCTGAGCTCTCCTCAGGTGGAAGCTTTCCATGTGCTCAGCTGTCACCCAGAGGCGGAAGGGAGTTGCCTCCACATGCAGGTGAGAGCTTGGGTGGACCCAGAGGCAAGAGGAGGAAGGAGGATGGGATTGGGGACTTTTCCTGGGGTGAATTAGAAGGGTCCCTTCCTCTGCCTCCATTGGTCTCATCCTCCCCAAGCCTCCAGTGCAGCTCATTCATCAGAGCTGGACCTTTTTTCCCAGAAGTGTCAGTGGTGCCTCCCACCTTGGCAAGGGCCTTTCCAGAGATCTCTGCAGCCATGGCTGGGGACAGGTCCCATTTCCCAGCCCAGTGCCAGGTGTTCCAGCTCCATGGTGTCCGAGGGCACAGCCATGCTCAGCCCTTTCCGGGGGGCCTTTGTGGGCTTGGTTTTCCTTCCTGGCTGGGGGCTGGAGCAGGGCCCTGCCAAGCCTGGAGAACCTGTGGAAGACTGTGATGGCCAAGGGCCAAAACCAGCACCATGAAACCATTACCATTGCTCAGGATAAAGTTTGAAAGACTGGAGGAGACTGCTGGCTCAAAACATTTTGGGTGCATGTATGGGAGAAGGGGCAGGTCAGGCCTTGCTTTTGGTGAGGAATTGCCCTGCTACCCACACCCTAATCCCCCAGGGCCTTTAGCCCAGCCCTCCAGTGGCTGGCAATCCCTAGCACACCAGAGGTGATCTTCCACTGGCTGCCCTGGAGGCCCTAACTCATCTTCAGTGTGGCTACCAGACCATAAGTCCCACCTGGGGGAAGGGCCCAGGAAAGCCAGAAGGTACTTAAACCAGGATACAAGGAAAGCACATGGCTTGACCTTACCTTGTCCTGGGTTTTATATTGTCTTGAGACACTGCTGGAACTCAGGAGTAGTAGCTATATTCATTCTTTTCTATATATTCTCTCTCTTTCTCTCCTTCTCTTTCTCCTCCTTTGTCTAGTTCCATCTTCTTGGATTTCTGAGTAACTTAAAATTGAATGGGCTTGGAGTTTGCTAACTGAATGGGCTAAGATAGTGCTTTGTGAAATGTTTTATGTTGATTGAATGCTGCTCTAAACTTTTGCTAAAGTCCTCTGATTTATTGAAGCTGCCAGTAAAGTTTTGTTGTTTTGACTTCTTGAGAGTATCTTGTCAGTATTTCACCCATGTGTCTAATTCAGAGTTCATTAAAAAAACGTAAGAGGCTCCTTGAGCAAGTTTTTGGGGTCTTACACAAGGTAGGACTGACCCTTCCCCAAAAGCTGTACTGACCTCCTACCACTTGCCTCTCTTGAGCCCTGCACATTCCGCCTCATCTCTGCTTGTGTCAGCATCATGGTTTAGGAATGGAACTTCCCAATTCACTGCCCCCAGCAAGATGGTCCCAAATCACACATCACTCTCTTATGTCTGCTTCCTCTACCCCTTCCTGCTGCAGCAGGATGGAGTTGAGAATTGGAGGCACAAAAGGTGAAGATCATGGGTTGAGATAAGAAGAATTTACTGGAAACAGCAATGAGTTAAGAAAACAAACAGTAAGATCAACAGTGTTAATAGCAAAAAGTATAAGACCATCCTTAGATCCAGTTGCCAAAGCTGGAAGCTCTAGCAACCATCATTAAAACTCATTGGTATGAACTATCTCTATGGACACCTGCACTGAAACCCATCAATATGGTCAGGTGCTATGGAAACCAACATAAAACCTACTGCTAAGGACACTTGTCATGGACATTTGCACTGAGACACATTGCTGCATTAACAGCTGCCACGGCAACAAGTACTTGACCTGTTGTGACAGTGGGTTGCCATGGCAATCTGTACAACAGCCTGTTGCTGGGGACTGTTGCCATGGCCACTTGAACTGAGACCCATTGCTAGGGTCGGTTGCCACGATAATCATCAGTAAACCACTGCTGCTAGAGATTGTTGCTACGCTCACTTGCACTGATAGTTTTCTGTCAACAGGTGCCAATAACAATGATCATAGGTTCCCACTGTTGGGGTCAGTTGTCATGACAACCTCCGTGAAGACCCATTGTTATGGCTAGCTGCCATGTCACCCATTTCAAGTGCTGTTGGTAAGGCTGGTTGCCGTGACAACCATCTGAGGCCCCATTGCTAGTGTTGGGTGCCATGACAACCTGCATGGAGACCTGTTGCTGTGGTCATCTTCTATGGCATCTATAAAGCCCATTCCTAGGGACCATGCCATGGACACTTACATGAGTCAGTTGCCATGGAAACCACCCTAAAGTCCTGTTGGCATATTGGTTGCCATGGCAACCATCATAAAGACCTCCTGCTTGAGTCAGGTGCCACTGCAACCATCCAAAGGTCCCATTGCTAATGATGATTGCCATGGCAACCCTGATAAGGACCTGTTCTTAGGTTTAGTTCGATACCTACCTGCAATGTGACACTTGCCCAGATTCAAGTCCCAAAGCAGCCAAAACATGGATGCACTGTGATGCTCAGTTGCCATGGAAACTTGCACTAGGGCCCATTGCTACGGACTGGGGCCATGGGAAACAGACACAGGGATCCGTTGCTATGGACTTGTGCTTTGGAGCCTTGGATGTAGGGTCAACAAACTATCAGGGTTCAAGATGGTGAAGGGAGGGGGGAAGGAGAACAACAGAGAAAAGATCCAGAATCTGAAGAGAGCATTCAGCTTCTTCAGCAAAAGACAGCTGGGATGCTCCAGGAAGCAGCTAGAGGAGAAAAGGTGGTCGGGAGAGTAGAGCTATTGGGAGATGTGTGGTGGGGGGAGGAGGATGAAGCCCACCACAAAATTTCTCTTACTTTTCTGTATACGGATTAATTCACCAAGGTGATCTAGAGCATCCACAGTTGGATCTCTCGTGTCTTTCTTGGGAAATTTGAAAAGGAGGAAATGTCTAAGCAACTGCCCTGCCTTGCCTACTTCTCAGTCTTCTCTTGCCTACCACTCCATTGTCTTGCTTTGCTTCCCCCTCTTTGGTTTGGCCTTGCCTTCCCTACCTCTCTCAACTAGAATTGCCTGAACTTTGACTGCATTGCCTTGCCTACTTGGAAGGCAAGGCAAAACAAACCAAAGGAAGGGAATGGAAGGCAAGGAAAGGGAAGGAGATGTCGGCAAGGGAAGGCAAAGCAATAGTAGGCTGGGCAAAGCTAGCCAATGGTGCTGAAGGAAAGGCAAGGCCAAATGATTCAGAGTGCCTTTCCTTGAGAAGCAAAGGACACAGTGGCAGTGTTGGTGGAGCTGATGATAAGGTACCATGGGGAGGCAAACTCCAGCAAGACATTTCTCTCCTGGCCCCTTCTGTGTAGGAGCAATACCCATACAAAGGTACCAAAACACTGTTACTGGGCATTACCTGCCTGGAGCACTAGATCAGCTGCACAGCAAGACTCAGTGTAGCTGCTTATCTTGTCCAAAAGATGTGTGCTGCCAGAATGTCAAGAAGACCACCTCTGAGAAGTGGAAACCACTTTTTCAGGAGACCACCTTCCAAAGGTGGATACTGACTCCATAATTGTGTGAATTGAGGCATTGCTTCCACACCAAATATTCCAGGACAGAAAGTTGCTGCTGGCCTTGACCTCCACGAGGCAGCTTCTTATCTGTTCCTCCAACACTGAGTCGATGTGCTTTCCTTCCAATGAAAAAGCATTGCCATTCTCATTCACAAACTTACGAAGTGGAAGTTGCATACCACCTCCAGTATTGAATAAGTTCAACAATTGCTCCTACGCAAAAGGGGCCAGGAGAGAAATGTCTTGCTGGACTGTACCTCCCCACGGTACCTTAACACCTGCTCCACCAACACTGGCATTGTGTCCTTTGCTTCCCAAGGAGAGGCACTCCGGGTCACTTGGCCATGCCTTGCCTTCACTACCTTGCCTAGTTTTTCCTAACCTACCCTTGCTTTGCTTCCTTTGCCTAGGTCTGCCTTGCCTCGCACTACCTACAACTTCTTGCTTTACTTTGCCCTGCCTACCACTCTTTACCTTGCCTTCCATGCAGGCAAGGCACTGCAAACCAAGAGTAAGCAATTGTGGGCAAGTCAAGGGAGAGGTAGGCAAGGCCAGAGCAGTAAGGGGTTAAACAAATGGAGTGGTAGGTGAAAGAAGGCCCAGAAGTTATAGGCAAGGCAGGGCTTAGGAAGGTAAGACCAGTGATGGGTAGGCCAGGCAGAAACCGGCAAGGGAAGGCCCTGGAGGAAAGCAGTAGGCAGGTCAAGGGTGGGGCATGGGCATGCAGAAGGGAATACAAGGCTACAGAGGGTTGGCAGGGCAAGGCAAGGAAACTGTTGGGGTGCCAAGGCAAGGCAAGTCAGGTGAGACATACATTCAAGGATTGCTGGGAGACGAAAGCAGCCAGGACAGACTGCTCTTTCCAGACTTGATCTGGCATGGGCTGTCTCTAAAATTCTTGGGCTACCTGCTTTCCTTCGTATGGAAAAGACCTGTCATTCTGGTCCTGGAGCCCAAAGGCAAAATGTGCATTTCCTGTCCAAAATTCAGTTCATGCAAGGATTGGTCCCAGACAAAAGCTGACCAGACAGGGAGGTCTGGCCACACATTAGCTCTCCTGGGCATCCTGTCATGGGCTTCTGAAGCAGTGGATGAATATGCTTTCCTTCCACTGGAAGAAAATGTCATTCTTCTTCCAGTGTCCATGGCTGAAATGTGGATTGCACATCCAAAACTCAATACATCCAAGGCTTGCTCCCAGACAAAAGCTGCCAGGACATACAGGTCTGACTGGATGTTACCTCCCCTGGGCTTCCTCTCGTGTGGTCCTGAAACACTGGCAGTCTGTGAAGGCCTTGAGAGTCCTCAGGGGAGTAGGCAGGGCAAGGCAAGTCCATGAAATGCCAGGAGTAAAGGGGTTTTGAATTCCAGGTGGGATAGGGGTGAGCAAGGTAATGCAAGGTGAGGAAGGGGTTCAAAGGCAAGGCAAGTGGTGGCTTTGCAAGACAAGGCAAATGAGAATCTCAGAAGTAGAAGCTGTCGGTGATTGAATCTGGATCTGAATCTGGTTCCTGGATCTGAATCCTTTATTCAAAGGAACGAGCTGGTTTTATACACTTCTTCAAGACACAGGATTTCCTTACATGGTAATTCTCACTATGTGACATATCCCATGTTGCCACGCCAGCAACGCACCTTCTAAATGTCCTTCTATGGGGTGATCATGCACTGCTCACCCATCTGTCAGCTTCTGGCAGGCTCCTCTGTGCAGGGTTCTGCCGCGTGACGCCTCCTTCCCCCAGGGTCTGTGCTGCCATGTGCTCCTTTGTGCTGCCATCTGCTGCGATGCTGTTTGCCTAGCTAGCCATTGTGACCAAAGCGTCGGGGACCCGTCCACGGGAGGGGATGATGGAGACCGCTCACAGGGCATGGGAGGGTTGGCGGAGATCCAGCTTGGGTCCACCCAGCCCACCAATGATGAGGGTGCACTGAGAAGGTAGGAAAGAGGTGGAGGGACTCTCTCGTGGAAAGGCTGGGACTTCATTGCAACTTGGAAGTCATGCGAAAGAGCACCACGAAGCCGTTACCCGGCTTGTTATACCCTTACAGGATGGTGGGGGGAAACACAAAGCAACCAATAATGCAGGGATATGGGGTTTGAATCTTGGCGGGCAGAGAGTATAGACCAATGGGAGAATAACGTGGGAGGGGCCGAATAGTGTGGGCCAACGGAGAACTGGGGGACATAGAACTTTCTGGGGGAAGAACCAAATACAGGGGATACAGGGGGAGGAGAGGGCAGTGGCCAATTATGGGGATATCATATAGCTGGCCATGGCAGCGGCCAAAGCACACTGCAACAGCCATGTGCTTATCTTTCCTCATAATTCCCTCTTTTTTGTTTTATACAAACAAGCATGAAACAGAACACTTCTAACACTAGAACATGTTTGGCCCACTGCCCAAACTAAACAAGCTCCATTCATCTTCTGCCTTTAGTCTTTCCACGAGCTGATGATGAAGCCAGAGTAACCAAGGCTGGTCGGACCACTCTTGCAGGTACCCATTGTAGACTGGAATCTGTGGAAACATAAGCATATCCTCGCCCCCAGATTATTAATAGAAAGGGTCCTTCCCATTTCCCAAGTACTTGAGCTTTTTATAAATGAGCCTGTGATTATTCTGAACGTGATTGAAAAAATAAGAACATTCTTGTTTTAACAACATGAACTTGAGAGCGCTATGGGCCCGTTCTGCACATTCACCTGTATGGGCGGAAGTAAAAATACTTGTGGAAAGAGTATAAATTGTAACATGAACATATTTCAGCTTACTAAATCCTGGAAAATGTGTAACATAAAATGCAGTTCTCTTACTAAGAACAGTAAAACAGTACATCTAATAAAACAAGTGTGCACTGAGTAAAAATAAGCTAGCTAATTTTATCAACTGCCTAAATACTTTACCATCACCCAGAGTCTGCAATAGCTGGGGATCTAGTTCACAGTGAGGACTTGGGAGAACCTTTTCTGGACAAGGTTTCCAAGTTTACCTTGAAAGATGGTCCAGCTTTATAAGATCAGATCAGCAAGTCAAAGTGACTTGATTACACTTTTAAGGCAGAAACACCTGGGTCTGATGGTATAATCCCCAGTCAGCCAGGGCTAGGGCTTGGCCAGAGCCTCAAGCCTTGACTGATAGGGTTTCCTTAAAATACCTACAAGCAAACCTTTATTAATATAATCAATGGAATGCATATAAGTAACATTAAATAATTATCTTACAACTAAATCTCTTTATAAAAACTTTATATATTAACGCTATCTGGATCCAGAAGTATACTACAACCACACAGCTAGCCTTAAATTTCTCTAATAAAGTCATGTCAATAAGCTATAGCTTAGAAAATATAAAGTTAGTTTTTAACAGAAGCAAAAAATGACTTAACAGTACCTAAATTTGCTAATTTTCCTTCACAGAATGTATATAAATCCAGGTCTCGGGCATTATAATTATATTAACATTAACTCTGTAAGTGGTTTCAAAAGGTAACAAGCCGTAAGTCAGAAGCTGCTGCAGGATGAGAGGGTTATGGTCTTTCATTTCAGTGGTAACCTTTTCCAGATCAGGGAAGCAGCAAAGTGGGAGCTGTTCTTCCAGTTTCTTCAAGCAAGAAAAGAGTACTTTGAAAAAACGTATCAGTTCTATAGCAAAAAGCAATTAGAACAATGCGGGGTGTCACAAGGTGATACAGTAAAAAAAACCAGTGTTAACAGTGAGGATCCAGGGTTGCAGCAACATTCTGAATAACGAAAACAGAAGACCAGCTGCTGAAATGACAAGCCCAGCCTGCAGCCGCTCCCGCACAAGGCAGTGCAAATGCTGCAGCCCCCCCTCCGAAGAAGTGGCCACCCATCCCCTCAGGTCTTTTCTTTAGCACGGGATCAGCTCATGAGAGTCTGCAGGAGACGGGAGGTCTGGCTTTGGTGGGAGTGGCGCGGGTCGGGCGGCCGTGCTGGGGCGGTTCATAGGCTCTGCTGGCACTGGCCACGCCTCTCCGGGAAAATGCCGTGCGCAGGGAGCAGGGATATGGTGCCACCCTGCTGCTGCTACCGCCACCGCCGGGTCCTTGGGCCGCCTTCTCACCGCCCACGCGCCGAGAGCCATGCTTCCCTCACTGGACCCGCTGTGTAGCCGGCGCGGTGTTTGCCACCATCCCCTGACTCTGCCATGTGCTCGCTGGCGCTGCGCGGCTCCGCAGTGCTCCCCGCCATGCGCCCGCCGGCGCCGTGCCCCCATGGCCTCGCACGCTCCCCCCCCGCCGCATCTGCCACTGCTGCTACACTCTCGCGGAGGGCAAATGGAGAGGAAACGCTACTGGGAAGGGCACCCCTGGCTCCAGCCACCCGCTGCGACACGGCTCCAGCTGATGCCACATGGTGCGGGGCGGCGCGAGCTCTTCTGCAGTGCCGTCCGACTCCCCTCCAGGATTAAACAGGTCAGGGGACAAAGGGCCATCTTCTGGTTCTCCTCCCACTGCCCCGACAGACTTACGGTTGTTCGCTGGCGGTGCAGAAGGGGTCGGCACGGCTGCCATGGTGGCACAAGCGTCTTTCTTTGTCCGGTCTCTGGGTGCCGCATGCGCCATAAGCGCCTTGCACACAATCTTCCATGGATACAAAAGCTTCTTTAAAATCCATTCCAACATCTCTGTGATGTTCTGTTCCTGGGATACACCATCCCCCATCATTCTCAGCTGCAACCCTCCATCCTGCGGAAAGGTCAGTTGGTGCTACAAGCTTCCTTTCAGCTCTCGGGCTTCTTCACAGCCCCTGGGCTTCTTCTCAGCCCCTCTGTAAAGTTCAGCCAAGTGCTGATACCGGAGCAACCTCCCGTTGCCTATCAAGTCCCGATTTGGGACGCCATTAGTAGCAATTGAGACATGGACCCAGATCGGCAGGGAACCTAAATCTCCTACGTTCCCTGTGGCTTGTCTGCAACTCTGCAGGGATTAATAGCTGGCCAGCTTTCCTGCTTCTCTCAGCAGCACTTCAAGTTCCATGGGGCTCACCAACAGATGCACAGTTAGGCGTATAATAAGCGCCTCATGCAGAGCACCATTCGTCTGTGATTGAATCTGGATCTGAATCCTGGATCTGGATCTGAATCTGGTTCCTGGATCTGAATCCTTTATTCAAAGGAACGAGCTGGTTTTATACACTTCTTCAAGACACAGTGTTTCCTTACATGGCAGTTCTCACTATGTGACGTATCCCATGTTGCCACGTCAGCAATGCACCTTCTAAATGTCCTTCTATGGGTTGATCATGCACTGCTCACCCATCTGTCAGCTTCTGGCAGGCTCCTCTGTGCAGGGCTCTGCCGCGTGACGCCTCCTTCCCCCAGGGTCTGTGCTGCCATGTGCTCCTTTGTGCTGCCATCTGCTGCGATGCTGTTTGCCTAGCTAGCCATTGTGACCAAAGCGTCGGGGACCCGTCCACGGGAGGGGATGATGGAGACCGCTCACAGGGCATGGGAGGGTTGGCGGAGATCCAGCTTGGGTCCACCCAGCCCACCAANGCTTCTTATCTCTCACCATAGAAGGAAAGCCAAGGCTGGACTTGGACAAACGGGTAGGGAAGTCCAGGTGGGGGATGGGTGAGCAAGGCAATACAAGGCAGTGGCAAGAAGGAAGGGCGAGGGAAGGCTACAGAGGGGGCAACAAGGCATTGCAAGTTGTGAGATGGAAAGGCAAGACAAAGGAGCGGATGGGCATTGAAGGCAAAGTCAGGCAAGGTAGGGGTAAAAAAGGCAAGCCAAGGAAAGGCAAATACCTTGTATCGCCTTGCTGTTGCCTGCCTGTCCTTAGGTTTGCCTAGCCTTGCCTACCCCAACCTTGCATTCCCTTACTGAACCCTCAGTGTCCTTCCCTTGCCTTTCTTACTAGTCCATTGGCTTTCTTGCCCTTGCCCCACCTTGACTTCTCTACCCCTTTTTGCCTGGCCCTGCCTTGCCTTGCCTTGCCCATCCCAACCTTGCATGGCCTTACTGACACACGTCTTCCCCTTGCCCCTCCTCTCACTCCTTTGCCTTGAATTGCCTTGCTCACCCACCACCCCTGTGAACTTTCCTACTCTTTTTTAATTTTTGTCTTGGTTTTGGAGACAAAATTTTAGGAGGAAACGCTCCAGATTGAGAGCCTCCTCCAAAGGGAAAGGGCCTCCCTCTTTTCTTTGCCAATGAAACAAATTGATTACAGCAGGTGAAAAGTGGAAAAAAACCCCTGAACCATTGATTAACACAGAACAAAACAGGACAGAACAGAAAAAAACTCAGAATACAACAAATGCCCGGAGAAGGAAAAAACCACGTGGGCTGGCAGCTGGTCCCCCCAGTCTCCCGGAAGGGAAAGGGGAGAGGGAAGGGGAATCCACACAGTGGCCTGGAGCAGGGCAGATGGAAGAAAAACCTGTTGATCCTCTAGCGCCAGTCCTCCTCCTCACAGCAGGCGAAACGGTTTGTCCTTCCTTGGAGTTCGTACCAGCCAGAGCAACCCCACGGGCTCGCCGGGGCCACCCCACAGGCTCCCCGGATGGGAGAGAAGGGAAGGAAGGCAGGGAGGCAAGGGGGAGGGAAGGGAAAAAACCAACAAAACCTTTTTTCCAGCTAGCAGCTAGCAGAACAACAGAAAAGAAAACCACCAAGAAGCAGGGCAACGCCCCCGGTGCACTCCCTCCCGAGCACGGCCGAGACCCTCGGAGCCCAAGCCGTTGGACTGAGCAGTTGAATTGGTCTGCACCCGGGTCCTGCAGCTCCAGTCCCACCCCCCGGGTCCATCTTAAAGATACACCGTCCTTAGGCATTAAGCAGACGGTTAAGAAGTACAGAAGCCTCATACCATCACCCCGGGACACTGTCCTTGCTTTGCTTTGCAAGAATCTCATTTGTCTTGCCTTCCCATGCCTCCCCCTACCTTGTCTTGTTTTGCAAGCACACCCCTAGCTTTGCCCTGCCTACCTTTCCCTTCCCTTCCATTGACTTACTACTCATCCCCCGCCTTGTCGTGCCTACCCTTTTCTTCCCTGTCCTTACCTTGCCTTTACTGACATTGACTTGTCTTGCCTACCCATCACTGCCCTTTGTCTTCCTCTGCCCTTCCTTACCTACAACTTCCAGGCCTTCCCTGCCCTACCACTCTATTACCTTGCCTTGCCATTCCTACCACACCTTGCTTTTCCTTGCCATTCCTGTCCATCCCTTGCCTTGTCTTTCCTTGCCCACCTGTGTCATGCTTTGGATTGCCAGCTATACACAATCCCTGCCTTTAACTGTTTAGCCCTCCCTTCCTGGATCTTGCCCAGATCTTGCAGGAGGAGAAGGGGAGGCAGTGTGTGCGAAGGGGCCAGGAAGGGCACGAGGGCAGCACAGGGTATGCCATGACTTACATGAGGGTGGCTGGGCTTGATCTAAAGAAGTTTTGGGGGCCACAGGCACTTGGCTGTGATGAAGCAGAGGTTTGGGGGTTTATCAGTACAATAGCAGAGATGTCCTTGAGAAGAAACTTTAATATTATAAAGGGTTTATTGGCAGTGGTGCTTGGATCCAGAGCTTGCTCCCCCTGCTCCATATCTGGTCCTGGTGTGGCAGGGACTGTAGGAAAGGGGCAGTGAACCATGGGACATTTCTGGCTCAGCTCTAGAGTGAGCTTTCCACTCACAGAAGAGTGGAAAACACTCTGTGACTAGGCTTTTGGCCTCAAAACCACTGCCACCAGGGTTTGCAGGGAGCTGCAGGGTGGCACGGCCCTGACTGTTTCCCACACAGGGCTGGCTTGGCACAGGGGCTCAGTCTCTCGCGGCACAGGCAGCTGCAGCGTGTGGGGAACCAATCCCTCCCTGCCGGCCTCCTGCCCCAGGTGTAATAGATGGCAAAGACTTGTTTGTTCATTAAACATGGATGTATATGGGGGAATTGTTTATTATGGAAAATTACTTAACATGAGGATTGCTTAACACTATTTAACAAAATGTATGTGGGTATTCAGTCCAATTCCTACCAAATAAGGGTAGGAAAAATCAGCAAAAAGGATGTGGTTATGGGTATTGCATAAGGATTTAGATACGCCTGCGCAGAGCAAAGGAGGAAGACTCGGAGCCTTCATCTTACGACCACCGAAAGAGGGCAGGCGACCCCCTAGCAACAGCAAGAGCATGCGCAGAACGGAAAGCTTACGCCGAAACAAAGAAACGAAACAGGAGGAGACTGAGCAGAAACGAAACAAAGAACTGTATATAAGGGAGGGCATTGAAAGCTGCAATTTGCGTGCCGTCGGGGAGCAGGGGCCCCTGGGCCGCACAGCGCTGTTTTGCTTGCTGATAGCTTGCTTAATTAAATAATTTGATCTAATTGGACTGGCTCCTTGTCAATTTATTAGGGCCTCAATCTATAACACAGGGTGTCCCCCGGGAGCAGCCGTGCTCCAGTCCGTGACTGTCACCTGCACACCTAAGGACTCGGCGGGGGTGTCCCATGCCAGGTGTGTGGCAGGGACAGAGACAGGTGTGGGACCAGAGCAGGCTGTGGGGACAGAAGGGGCTCTGGAACTGTCTGCAGAGTTCCTGAGTGACGCTGCTGGTGTCCGGCATGCCCTCAGCCGGAGGAGGCGCAGCATCCTTTCCGCAGACGTCCCGAGCGACGTTGCGAGACTGCTGCTGGCCGGGTGCTGCTGGCTCCTCGTCGCAGGAATCACAGTCCGGATAGTTAGGTGTTAGTAGCAATAGCGTGCTCAGAGATGAAGAAGTTGGAGGGACCCTTTGCCCAGGTTTCCAAAGACCTTTATTAGGACAAAAGGCTCTGAAAGGGTCTGAAGGCGGAAGGGCCAAGAGAGCTGAGGGTCCAGATTTTTATAGGGGGGAGGGGACAGGGAAACAACCAATAGGGAACAACTAATGGGGAGGAACATCAGGAACACAACCAATAAAAACATGATAGGGAGAGGAGTGACAGCCAAAGGGGCAATTGGCAACCAAGTAACAAAGAACTTACTAGAATGGGGGAGGTGGCTAGGGCTTAGGAGCCGCACAAAAGGCAGTGGCTTATCCCTCCATCCCGCCCATGGATCTGCCCTCTGGGTCACCATTGTGGGCAGGGAAATCCACCCAGGGGATGTCCTCCACTTGAGTGGCAGCCGCATGCCACAGCCCTGAAGGGGGCTGAGCCACCACAACACCTGAGGTCTCTCTTCCAGCCGCTAAGGGGGCAGGAGCTCCCAGCCACCTGATCCTAGAACTGAGGGGCTACCGGGCCTCTGTGGGGGCTTGTGGACACAGCAGGGCCACATGGAACCTACGGTCCATTGTGACAATGCGGAAGCAAGGAGGCCATTGTGATGCTATGGAACCTTGTGGAAGCAAGGAGCCTTTGTGACCCTTCAGGGCCACATGGCACCAAGGAGACCACTGTGAGGCTACAGGAGTTCATGGAAGTAAGGCTCCACTGTGACCTTCATGGAACCCCCACAACAAGGGGCTGTTGTGACACTACAGAAGCATGGGCTGCAGGTTGATTTTCTGCTCTCCCATGGGATGCAGGTGGACAATAAGGCCTGACCCAGCCCCCCCTCCCTGTGTCCAGCTGTGTCATCATGGTGCAGGAAATTCTGTGGTATCCTGTGCACCCCTGCCCCACTCCTTCTCCCATCTGGGCATGGAGCTTCTGGGACACAGGGGGATCCTGATGTCTCTCCCCCATCCCCTGAGCCATGGACAAGTTTTGGGGCACTCTGAAGCCCTTTTGGGGGTGAAGTTGGGCCAGTTTGGGGAGGGCAGAGGGACAATTTTGGGGGCTTTTTGGGGTGTCCCTGTGAGGAGAAGCCACACTATGAAAAGAGTGTCCATAAAGGAGACAGAGGAGTCCCGCAACTTTATTCAGATAAAGGGAGAGAGTCCACTGGGGCATACCCCCATGCAGTTTCTCTCTCGAGGTTTTGGAGGACGCAGCCTCCTTTTATCCTGAACTCCCGGCCACATGATACCCTCCTCCTTTCCTCATCGGCTGATGTACTAGGAAGGTACAACCCTCACAAACCTCCTATCACATATCCCCCCTTGAACCTGTCATTTTCCCCCAAAGTTCAGAAACTCAGGCTTGTGCATACTCATCTGTCTGTTTCAGGAGTCAAATGTCTGGGTTCTGTAACAAACTGGCTTGGAGGCTGGTAGAGACATTAAGACCCATTTCAAAGACATTAACACCCATACCTTCACCCATGGAATTGTTTGTAAAGACACCAGCACACATCTTTCCTATGAATACCCCCTCTTCTTATTACTCAACTGGTCTTTACAAACCTTACTTATCATCAATTAAACTTTTTTACCACCTGGCATGGTATAAAAATTAACATCTGAATTTTCCCCTCCCAGCTTCTCCACGTCTGGCCCCTGCACCAAGTCTGGCAAGGAAATAGTGTATTAACCCACTAATCCACAGAAATCTGTGGCTACTGTTCCACTGTTCCACTTTTGTGGAGTTAGCCAAGGTTTACCATCCTTTCCCTCCTGCTGATAAGTCCAAATCTCTGGGGTTTTAGAGACCTTGATTAGGGTATGATGGGTTCACCCCTGTTCAGCTATCCTAACTGCTGTTTCCGTGTAGCATCCTGGCTGGATGTTACAAAGAGCAAAGTCAAAAGGCAGTGTCTGTGATAATTGGGCTTCCTGTCAAAGAGATTTCATGAGACCCAATATTCTGGTCACATATTGGTTTAAACATACATCACTTACCTCCATTCTCCCGACTAGGTTGAGAATTATCTCCTCGGGGTTTGGTTCTTTTCCTTTCTGCTTGACCTGAATTCTCGGGGTGCTAGGGGTATGGAGGTCTGTCTTAGGTTGTAATGTAAGATGTAACCAAAAGTATGTATTCATCACCATCTGTTAAAACCAGGTGGGGCAGTGTTCTTTATCTGATAACTTTCTCCAGAGGGATATCTTCTGGTAATGGGCTAGCAAGCCTCACTGCACGACTCATAGAATTACATCATCCCATTATGAGATGCTCCACCCAGGGGGAGGAACCAAGTATTCCTACCTGGATAGAATCTGAGGTTTGGAACACCACAGTCAGCCCTTACTGGATTCCCAGAGAACAAGAGCTACCACTGGACCTTCAGAGGAAGACCAGACCCTTCTACAGGATCACCACTTCACCAGAACCATATCTATCACCTCAAGAGGACTGCAGCCACCATTTAATTGGACTGCTACCACCACCCTGCCCTACAGGGTGTGAAGAAGGGGCAGTCAATGGCTAACTCATATAAGCACAGTTAACTATTAGGAGACAGCAAATTTTAATTCTGACAGCAAATGTAAATTACAAAACCTAAGAAGCCGGATTCGCCCTAATTTTGTCAGGATAGAGGCGACAAGGATCATCTCAGAAACCGCTGAATCATTCGTCAAAGAACTACGCATGCCCGGGGAGAAAGGTGAAAAGTGCATTGTGAGGGAGACTACTAATCTTCATCAGAAAGACCCCCGAGGAAGAGGAGAAGCCTTCCTCAGTGCGACCACCAGGACACACGGCGCATGCGTGGCACGTATGCTAATAATATTAATGACTTCCGAGTAATAATTTGTGTAACCACACCTGTCCCAAAGAATGTGATGAATATTCGTGATTTAACCCATTATACTGCATTGTAGGGAGCACTGGGGTGTGTGTTTTTGGAGGAGCGATCCCCCACACCCAGCACGCTGAATAAAGCAAATACCCACCTCTCTGACTCTGTCTCTGAAATGCTTCCTAGCCCAGTTTGGGCTGATTCAGGTGTCAGGTTGTATCCTGACTCTGTCAGTGTTTTTGTACTATTGCATTTATTCTTAATTTTACTATTAAATTGTAGTTCTGATTTCAAGTCTCTCACTGGTTTGTTTTCAAATTAGTACAAGGTCCCACTGAATTCCAAAAGGAACCATAATCCCTTGAATGATCCCCCTGCAAAATAAGTTCCCCCATCCAAGTCCACTGCCCCCACAATCCCATATTCTGGAATCATTTGTTCCAAAAATACTGTAATAACTGATCTAATAGTTGCTGAATCAACTAGAAACACCTCTGGCCACTCTGCCAGCTGGCATACCACTACCAGAAGATATTTAAGCCCTCTCACCTGAGGCATCTCAGCAAAATATACCCAGCATCCTGAAAAGGAGGTGCATAGCCTGTGAGAAACAAAGCCCAGTCCTCTTTTTGGGGTTTTATAAATTTAATAAGGGACAATAGGGGGCAAAGGTCACTTAAAGCAAAACCACAGTGCTGGGTGCATGGCTCATAGCCAGAGGCACACACACCTAGGCAAATTTCCCGTTTATATGCTTTAACATGATGCATATTAATAAACCACAATGCATATGTATGTTTTTCTAAGAACTAATTTAAATTTCCTTAGAAGACATTAACATAGTTCTTCCCCCGATCCGTCTTTTTAGAGCATGGGCAGTGTGATCATGGGGTCTTTGGGGGTCTTCTTCAATGAGGGCTCAACGTCTACCTCCCATCTGAACTTTTCAACTTCATCTTCGGAGCATGTGCAGTTATGGTGTTCCTAGGTCTTTCTGGATCCAACTGGTTTAAAATCTTCATTTTGTGGCTAATTGGCTTTACATTTGCCAACTTCTCATTAGTACATCCTGCTGCTTCCCTATGTAGCTATACTTGTCTGTTTTTGAGATTATTCACCTGGTGAATTAAGCTATTAGTTAACCATATACTAGCTATTACATTGTACAGAAAGTTATGATTCAGATTATATAGGTATAAAAAGTTATGGTTCAGGTTATATTGGTACCTTATAACTCAAGCATCTTGTAACTTTGACCCCAGTTAACTAGTTAATATCTGCATAGCAAAGTTATTCTTAACATGTTGCGCATAATATTTCCTAACATATTCTGATATATAATATTTCTTGCATTTTACTACCTGTGAAAGCCAATGCTAAAACAGGTGTTTATCACAGTCTCATGCTACAGTTTTCATTCCTGAAGAAATAGCATTGAGCGTATTGCTGGCAAAATGCTGAAAGAATAAGACAAAAACAATATCCTTTAATGGGAAGGATGGAAAAAATTTAGACATGTTTATTTGAACTAAAATTACTGTGGACCAAGCCTAAATGTATTTCATACTAAATTCTTAGAACTGATTTTAAGGAAAGGAGGAATGTATTAGCTGCTTGTGTTTCAGTTCATTTGTAATCCTGGTCCTTTTCACTTCCTCTTCACTGTAAAACATTTCTCGGGCTCAGTGAGCAGTAGTACAATCCGTTCTGTGTGTCCTTGTAATTCAAATACTCAGGATCAGATGGGTTTCTGCAGTAAAAGGATACAATAAAACAGGGATGTAGCCTACAGTGGGAACTCCTCGGTGACTTCTCCTCTCAAAACATTGCTCCTCTCAGAACTGATCTCTGTAGCAAACTTTACACATTCTTCTGCTCCTGAGAGTTATTAGTAAAGAAACCTGGGGTGTTCACTAGGTGACAGTGCTGTTCCTGCTGTGCACCTTTGTGCCTGGCTCACAGACCATTTTCACACAGCCATGGTCCAGAATGTGGGCAGATACAAACCCAACAGTTTTTTCTTGCCTACTTGACTTTTCAAATTCTTATTATGTGATTATTGCATTACTTTTGTCCATAATATCTGAAATAATTTACCATGCAGTTTTGAATACAGCACAAATATATATTTTACTCTTAGAAATCTGAAAGTGAGCTATATTTAATAGTAGTTCGTGAGTAGTATGGCAATCAAGTATTAAATATGCCAATCAAGCTTGTAAATAACCCCATATTATCAGCCAATCTTTTCAATATAATCATGTCTTTATATGTGATTTTTTTCCTATATAATAGAAAACTCAGAGGGGTGGCAAAGAAGCGGTGGGGGCAGGACAGTGGTGGTCCGGCTCTGAGCAGGGCAGGGAAACGCAGGCTCGGGATGCCAGGGTTTTTCCCCTGAGGCACCTGAGCAGATGGTGAAAAGTCCCTGTTTTAGTGAGGTAGGGTGTTAATAAGGTCCCAGTGCAATGGCCGCTCTTAGGAGCAGAGCTCCATTCACGGTGGAAGAAAGGCAGCAGGAGACAGAACCCTTCAAGCGGTGACAAATTCTCCCCACAGCGATCGCAGCCTCTCTCCCCTCCGAATGCCGAGAGCACAAGAGCCAGGGGCTGCACCCAACCTTGTTTTCCCAGTCCAAATCTCGCAGTATCTCTGCCCTTCACAAGAAACCTCAGGTAAAGAGAGAGTAGCCAGCTGCACCCCTCCCCTTAGCTGTGACAACTTCCTTTGTCTCTCTTAAATATCCGGTCGTTATTGTCTCCGAGCAACACGTATGGGGAAAACTTCTTAAACAAAGAAAAAAAAAACAAAAGGAGAACTCCTAAAACCCCAACATACAAGTGATCCTCACTTTCCTTCTCAGCTACATGGAAAAGCACATGCTCTCAGTGTTGCAGAGTCGTTAGGGAAACCAAACAGCAGTTCCACTTCAAACCACTAAATGTGCCCGTACAGAAAGCTTTCACTGACTTTGCCTTTCCTTTTCCTTGCAGCCTTTCCTCTNCCCCATATTATCAGCCAATCTTTTCAATATAATCATGTCTTTATATGTGATTTTTTTCCTATATAATAGAAAACTCAGAGGGGTGGCAAAGAAGCGGTGGGGGCAGGACAGTGGTGGTCCGGCTCTGAGCAGGGCAGGGAAACGCAGGCTCGGGATGCCAGGGTTTTTCCCCTGAGGCACCTGAGCAGATGGTGAAAAGTCCCTGTTTTAGTGAGGTAGGGTGTTAATAAGGTCCCAGTGCAATGGCCGCTCTTAGGAGCAGAGCTCCATTCACGGTGGAAGAAAGGCAGCAGGAGACAGAACCCTTCAAGCGGTGACAAATTCTCCCCACAGCGATCGCAGCCTCTCTCCCCTCCGAATGCCGAGAGCACAAGAGCCAGGGGCTGCACCCAACCTTGTTTTCCCAGTCCAAATCTCGCAGTATCTCTGCCCTTCACAAGAAACCTCAGGTAAAGAGAGAGTAGCCAGCTGCACCCCTCCCCTTAGCTGTGACAACTTCCTTTGTCTCTCTTAAATATCCGGTCGTTATTGTCTCCGAGCAACACGTATGGGGAAAACTTCTTAAACAAAGAAAAAAAAAACAAAAGGAGAACTCCTAGAACCCCAACATACAAGTGATCCTCACTTTCCTTCTCAGCTACATGGAAAAGCACATGCTCTCAGTGTTGCAGAGTCGTTAGGGAAACCAAACAGCAGTTCCACTTCAAACCACTAAATGTGCCCGTACAGAAAGCTTTCACTGACTTTGCCTTTCCTTTTCCTTGCAGCCTTTCCTCTTCAGACCACGCTCTGAAGCTATGCACTTTGCTTTTCAGCTGAATTTATTGTCATATTGCTGGAGTCCCATACGTCTATCTCCTTCTCGCACAGACAAACTGCTTCTGTTGAAACATGCCGATGCTACGCGCTTTCCTTCTCAGCTATTCGCACCGTCACATTCTGTGTCCCACTTGCAGTCTGAATCTAAACCCAGAAGTTTCTGGCTACATCTCGCACACACAGATGTGTGAGGAGGAACAGGTTGCTCGGACCTACGCTCAAAAATGTCCGTTCATTCTGCAATCAAATGACAGCTTTCTTCGCTTTACATCCTACAAACTTCACACACACACACACACTGGAGCTATGACTTCCTTTCTTTCCCGGCTGAACTCACCCATCCCCCATGCTGGCTTCTCTACTGCTTTTCGCTTGGCCTTGCCACTCATGGACAACGGATGTCTTTCCTCTTAAGACACCCATGGTGTTGCCCCCCCCTCCCTCACATTGCCTTGCCTTTCCTGCCGAACAACGCAGTTCCTTGTTATTCCTGACCATTCCTTTCCTTTGCCTTCCTGACCTATCCATGTCCTTCCCTTGCCCTTCCTACCACCCCTGTTCCTTGCATGGACTTGCTCACCCATCCCCACCTGACTTCCCTTCACATTTGTCCAGGTCCAGCCTCTCATTTTCTTCTCCTTCTAGGACTCTCATTGCCTTGCCTACCTCTCCCTTGTCTTGTCTTGCAAAGCCACCACAGGCTTTGCCTTGCCCTTGAACCCCTCCCTTGCCTTGCATTACCTTGCTCACCCCTCCCCCACCTGGAATTCAAGACCCCTTTTCTCCTGGCATTTCCCAGCTTTGCCCTGCCCTGTCTGCTCCCCTGAGGAGTCCCAAGGCTCTCATGTATGCCCAGTGTTTCAGGACCACGTGAAAAGAAGCCCATGGAAGGTCCCGTGTGTCTTTCTGGGCAGCTTTTGTCTGGGACCAATCCTTGCATATCTTGAATTTTGGACAGGCAATTCACATTTCGCCCTTGGGCTCCAGGACCAGAATGACAGTTCTTTTGCATACAAAGGAAAGCAGGTAGCCCAAGTCTTTTAGGTGCAGAGTAGAGATGCCCCATCAAGGCCGGACAGACCAGTTGGTCCTGGCCACTTTCATGTACCAGCAATCCTTGAAAGAATGTCTCACCTGACTTGCCTTGCCTTGGCACCCCAACAGTTTCCTTGCCTTGCCCTGCCAACCCTCTGTATCCTTGCATTCCTTTGCATGGCCATGCCCCACCCTTGACCTGCCCCTACTGCTTTCCTCCAGGGCCTTGCCCTGCCTAGCCCTTCCTGTTTCTGTCTGGCCTACCCATCAGTGGACTTTTACCTTCCTATGGCCTGCCTTGCCTTCCCTTGCCTACCACTCCATTTGTTTAACCCCTTACTGCTCTGGCCTTGTCTACCTCTCCCTTGACTTGCCCACAATTGCCTACACTTGGTTTGCAGTGCCTTGCCTGCATGGAAGGCAAGGTAAAGAGTGGTAGGCAGGGCAAAGTAAAGCAAGGAAGTTGTAGGTAGTGCGAGGCAAGGCAGACCTAGGCAAAGGAAGCAAAGCAAGGGTAGGTTAGGAAAAACTAGGCAAGGTAGTGAAGGCAAGGCATGACCAAGTGACCCGGAGTGCCTCTCCTTGGGAAGCAAAGGACACAATGCCAGTGTTGGTGGAGCAGGTGTTAAGGTACCGTGGGGAGGTACAGTCCAGCAAGACATTTCTCTCCTGGGACCTTCTGTGTAGGAGCAATTGTTGGACACATTCAATACTGGATGTGGATCAGTCCCTGGATGTGACATATTTTGGAGGAGGGGATGCCATTTCTTTTGAGATGGGCTTGTAGTTCCTCTCTTTGGCAAGGAAAGCAAGTTGGAGCTGCACATTAGGTGCTCTCAGTGATTTGAAAGGCTTTTTCCCAACAGGCAGTTCTCTGGGTTAGAGCTGTTGAACTCTCCGTGAATGCAAGCGCCCAGCTCTTGAGCAGTTTGTCCTGGGACCTTTAGCGTGTGAGCAGTCCCTGGTGCCGTTCTCTTTGAATCCTGACTCTGGGAGACTGAAGGCTTAGGATGGTACTTAGAGCTGAGAAGGAAAGTGCTGATAGCAGGGTGCTTGCTGCTAGTTTGAGGGGTGCAGTTGAAGTTGTAGGCAGCAAGAGCTTTCTCAGCTGGCACTTTTGTGAGCTCTGTTTTTGCCAGATGGCTTCAAATTGGTGGCTGGACTCTGCGAGAGGGAAAAGATTTGTTACGGCAAAGGAGTTGGTGTTGCTCTTTGAGTGTGCTGCAAAGAACTTGCACTTGGAAGGGGAAGATGAGGAAATCTTTTTGTCCTGACACCCTTGATTTGAGAGCAGGAACGTTTCCAGCTTGGCTCTGCCCTTGGGGTGGTTTCAAGCTGGGCTCGGAGCGTTTCCTTCTTTGGCGAGTCGGCAGCGCCATGGTGTTGTTTCAATGAGCGCTGACAGTGCCCAGGAAAAAGCCAAGCACTTCTCTGGCCCGGCCCCATTTGTGTGTGAGCAGTTCGGGGAAGAGCTCTGCTGTGCATCCTGGCTCTTGGAGACTGAGAGAATGTGATCCTGCATGTAGCAGGGAAGGAAGAGGAATCTTTTCATTCTTGGTTCTGCAGTTTATAAGCGGCAAAAGAAAAGGCAATTCCAGCACAGCCTCTTTCCTTCAGAACCTTTTCTGTGCCATCATGAACATGCTCAACATGTAACTTGCACCCACTGAACTGCATCAAAGTCCCTGGAGATACGCACTTTCCCTCAAGCTCTATGTACCATCCTACCCTCTAACACTCACAGATCCCAAACACCTTCAAAACATCCAGTAGCTGTACGCAAAGAAAAGTCCTAGAACAAGAAGCCAGTGCTGGCCTTCAAAGTCCCTGTTAAGTCTGTAAACAAGGCGAAACACACTAGTGACCCGCATTTTCCTTCTCAACTATATATAGAGCACAATCACATTCTCGCAAAGTGACAGGGTCCGTTGATACAGTCCAGCGTTCCCAGCTGCAGTTCAGACTGAGGGGTGTGTCAGGAGAGAAAGCATTTGCTGACTTTCCCTCTTCCCTGTAAAACTTGATACTTGCAGTGCAATCACTTTCACACACCTTCAGTATCGCCAAGTTCAAGCAGCTAGAGCTCACAGAGATGCAAGTGTCAGGACTGGAGATGTTCCAAAAGCACCCTATTTTTTAGCAGCATTAAAATTGTGCATAGCAGACTGTGGCTCTCTAGCTTCCTTCTCAGACAGACGTGCCATCCCATTGCTTGCTCTTGCATCTCAGTTGTGAGCTGCTCTCATGGAAAAAAGAACTAGAAGAAAAAGCCAGTGCTGGGCTGCACCTTTGCCTTGATGCAGGTAAGCCACATCAAACTCATCACTGCGCTCTGTTCTTCCCTTCTCCGTTGCATCTATGGTCGTGTTCTCTGCACCTCAGAGCCGAAAGCAAAGTGCAGTTGTTTCCACAGAGAGCTGGAAGAGGAATAGGTAGCAGCACGAGCAGCTGTCATTGAACTTCCTCCTTCTGACTGCTAACATGAATTCGGCAAGCAGGCAAGTGGCAGCCAAGCTCCTCTCTCAGCTTGTGCGCTGCACACGTAAGCCCGGTACTCTGCGCCTTTGTCCTTCCCCTTTTGTACCATGTTGTGCTTTAATTCTGCCGGAGTCGAACACTTTTCCACTTTTCGAACACAGTGTCCACTTTTCGCGCAGAGCACCGTGCCAGCAGTGGAGCACTCCAGCACACTGCTTCTGCCAAAACGCACCTGTGCCATACGCGTTCCTTCTCTTCCTACATACCCCCACATTCTGCCTCTCTTGTCATCCGAATGTAAACGGAAAGTTTTTCGGCTACCTCTCACACACAGAACAGTGCCAGGACAACCAGCGTGGCCAGAGCTTGCCCCTTAAACTCATGGAAATGTGTATTTGCACCACATTCCAGAGGCAGTCCTCTTTCTTTTACAACCTGCACAGCACCTTCAGATCGTGGTGCTCTCTGCACGTTCCTTCTCAGTTCGAAGTACCACAGCACACATTACAGCCTCGCAAGGACCAAACATCCGGGTAAATGTCTCACACAGAAAAATCTGCCAGGACAAAAGCACATTCTTCATTACCCCTTCTCGTCACCCAGACAGTGGTGCTGTATTGAAAGTCCTCAACATTGAAAGGCTAATCCAGCAAGTGCTTCTCTCTGGCACATTTGGCTGAGCGAGAGTTGGACAGAGAGTTTGTGAAACAAAAAGAAAATTATTCTACCTCGAGCTGAGGGAAATCTGTGCACAGCACATTGTAAATGTGTGCGGTATACATGCTGATGAGCGGCAAAGCCAAAATGCGATGGCTGCGCTTCAGTTCTGTCCAGACCACAGATGGCGAAGAGTGAAGCCACGGAGCACTGGGCTTGTTTGCACAGTGTATTGAATTTCAAAAGTCCAGGCAAAAGCTGGTTCACAATCAGATTCAGCTGAAAATGCTCTTGCTGCTTCAGAAAATAACACGCAGCCATTGGACTTCATCACAGAACCTGGCTAGAAGCAGTTTCTTACACCTCCATCGTTGCAGAGTCCATGCAGCTTGAGTTCACCCAGAAGGACATGTCAAAAAAGAAGGCGTTTTTAAAGTAGGCTTTCTCAAGTGGCCTTGAAACTGCACACAACACACTGCAGCTCGGTAGCTTCCTTCTCAGATAGACGTGCTGTCACATTATTCACTCTCACAGCTCCTCTGCCAACTTCCAGCAGCTGCTACTATAGAAAAAAGCTCAAGAAGTCAAAGCCAGGGCTGGGCTGCACCTTCGCCTTGCCTCACGTAAGCCACATCAAACTCATCGCTGCACTCTGTTCTTCCCTTCTCCGCTGCATCTACCACTGTGTTCTCTGTGTCTCGGAGCCAAAAGGTAAGCACAATTGTTTCCACAGAGGGCTGGAACAGGAATAGGTAGCAGCACAAGTAGCTGCTGCTGAATTTTCCGTTTCCGACTGCTAACGTGAATTCAGCAGGCAGGCGACCGGCAGCCACAGTCCTCTCTCAGCCTATGCATTGCGCACACAAGCCCTGTGCCCTGCTGCTTCGTTCTTCGCCTTCAAGACATGCAAGGATTGGTCTCAGACAAAAGCTGCCCATACAGACGAGTGTGGTAACATGCGTCCTCCCCTGGGCTTCCTCTCATGTGATCCTGAAACACTGGAGATACTTGAGAGTCTTGAGATTCCTAGGAGAAGCAGAAAGGGTAGGGCAAGGCCATGAAATGTCATTTAAAAGGGGTCTGAATTCCAGGTGAGGGAGGGGTGAGCAAGGTAATGCAAGGCAAGGGAGGGGTTCAAGGGCAAGGCAAGGCAAGTGGAGGCTTTGCGAGGCAAAGCAATGAGAGTCCTAGAAAGAGAAAGAAAGGCGAGGCCAGACCTGGACAAATGGGAAGGGAAGTCAGGTGGGGGATGGGTGAGCAAGTTCATGCAAGGCAGTGGAGGAAAGGCAGGCCGAGGGAAGGCTCCAGAGAGGGCAGCAAGGAAATGCAAGGCATGGGGAAGCATGTGAGTAGTGGGCGCTGCTAGCCAGGTGTGGCAGCAGGGGCAGGGTGGCTGCGAGCAGCGTGGCGGGGAGGGGAGGGGGTGTGTTTGTGTGCAGGGGGTGCATCTGTGTGCAGCAGTGTGCAGGGTGTGCAGGGTACATGTAGGTGTGTGTGCGCGTGGGGGTTGTGTGCCGGGTGCCATGCCAGGGTGAGCCACTCCACCGCCAAGAAGGTGTGGTGTAGTAGCCCGCCAAATTGGTTGGGAATCTGATGATCAGTGGTGGAGCTGCTAAGTCCATCATTCTACACCCCTCCCACCCTTTTGGTTTGTACCCTCCCAAGTTTATTCCAATCCCCTCCTGCATATGTATCCCCCTCGTTTAATATTCATATCTTTCTAGAAAGTTCTGCTATCTTGACCTTCTATGGGCTTGTACCCCTGGTTACCTCCCCCAAGTTGTGCTGATTGGAAGTTGTACCCCTTGACCCTCCTCCTCACCCCTACCCCATTGGCAGCCTACCCTGGACCCCCCTCTTTTCTGAGTTTTTAGAAGTCCATGCCTCGACCGAGAATCCGGCTTTGGTCCCTGTTCCCTCTGACGGTGTTCCTGGATTAAAGCTGTCAGATTGCGTACCAAAGCCCTCCCTCTCCTCCTTTTACTCTCTCGCGCCTTCGCATAAACCAGCACTCGGACGGAGCCCTTTGTGGGAAAGCAGCTCAGCCGTCAGGCTAAGGAGATCTTTCTGCTGATGCTGCGGGTGAACCCAGGCTGACCGCCCGAGATTGGCATCAGTGTGGGAGTGAAAGGAGTAAGATGAATGTGTCTTTACAAACAGACTGTGTGAATTTGCCTGTAGTTGAGGCTAGGAATTTATGCATAGTGAAGTAACAGAAGAAACTATTTGTTCTAGAAACTGTTACTAAACTAATCAACACAGGCTGTTGCTCAGCCAAGGCCGTGTTAAATTCCTGAACCTAGAGCAAGACAACAAAGACTTACGAGAATTATGAATAGTTTCTTTTTCTTTCTTTTCCATACCGGAAGAGGGGTGCATATTAGAGGGGGGCATAGAGCAGGCAATTCGGGAAGTCTGTACCTCCCAAGTACCTCAGCCAATGGGAAAAAGGAAGAGGGTGATGTGGCTGGGAACTTAGGATAAAAAGGGGGCTGCGTCCCACAACCATTTGAGAGACTACATGGAAAAAGCCCCATGGCCTCTCCTTTTATTCAAATGAAGTTACAGGACTCCTCTGTCTCCTTTTTGGACATAAACCTACTAGTACTATAAAGACAACCAGAGTCACCTTGTCTCTCTGAAAGTAAAGGTTACACATTTTTGTCCAAGAGCATCAAGTGCTTTTGATCAGCATTTGTGTTCATGCATTAACCTTGTTCTTGTTCTTCCTTGGAGAACTTTTACAATACCCAGATGGTCTGTGTAGGCTGTAGACTGCAGTAGCGGACTTCAAGGCTTCCAGCAGCAGGGAGATGCTGTCCATGTTTTAGATTTTCCTTTGTCTGAACCTTCAAGGTCCAAGGCTTCAATTTTCAAGCAGTTTGAAGAGCTCCAAATTAAGACATGAACAGGTACTTGTTTTTTCACCACCTCAGTTAGACAAGTTATCCTGTACATTTGATTTAATTGACTAGTGAAGCGTGTGCTAAAAATATAAAGAGTATATCCTCGATTACCTTCCCAGAAGGGTTTGAGTGGAGAACAAGGAGTTCTGAAGACAACTATTTGGCGTACAAGAAGTAGAATTTAGGAGTTGACTGCAGAGCACTGCATGAACAAATGGGTAAGGAGGATCCATCTTTTTATGTCCCCTCTATGCTTTTTCTCATTTGAAATACTGAATATTCTGCAGGCTGGTTTTGTTAGGGTTGTGGGTTTTTCTGGGGGAGAAGCGGTGGTGGGGGAGGGGGTGGGTGTGGTTTTGGGTGTTTTTACTTCCAGAAGAGTGTACAAAGAACTTGTGCCCAAAACCAGCAGTATGAAACAATGCAGACGTAAAAGAAGGTCACAGAAATGTAGGATAATATGAATCTGAAAGTGCTTCGGTATTTACCCAGGTGTTTCCCTCCAACAAGGTGATTGTCCTTCACAGAAATGTAGTGGTGGGCTTTTACCATACTAGAAGTGATGACCTTTCTCTGCCCCAAATTGACCAGCAAAATCTTTTGGCTCTTGATTTAAACCCCTGAGCCAGCTGTGTTTCAGGCTGCAGAAGCTGCAGCTGTTGTGGCAGAGGCAAGGTACAGCCCTGCCTGCCGGTCCCGACCTGGCACCCACCGGTGGCAGCTGTCACAGCACCCAGGGTCCCCTGCTGGGGACCCACCAGGGCTTGGCCTGCCTCCGTCCCACCCCGGTAGCCTCAGGGAAACAGGGCATTGCTCCATCTGCTTTAAAAACAAACGTGCAAACAAAAAGCCCACTGTAAAAATATGCAAGTCTTCAAACGAATTATCAGCGCTTGCTCAGAGTTTCTTGCTGGAGCAAATGGATTTTAGATAAACTGGTATTGCTAATACTACTTTTAAATTAGGTTCCTAAACTTCAGAAAGGAGGAGATGGTGGTCACGTACCCCCGAGGAATGCTCAAAACAGTAAGACCGCTCAGTCATTTAAAGGTGGCCAGAAAACAGGAGCTGCAGCATGTGGGGAACAAATCCCTGCCAGCCTCTTGCCCCAGGGCATCCCCCAGGAGCAGCCGTGTTCCAGGCTGTGACTGTCACCACACCTAAAGATTCGGAGCCGTTGTTACACACCACGGCTGTGGCAGGGACACAGCCATGAGCGGCCACAGAGGTGCCCATGGCACTGTGTGCATGCTGTCCCTGCTGCTTCTCCTCCAGCTGCTGGGGGGGCAAGAACTCTCAGCCACCCGCTCCTGCAGCCAAGGGTCCCCTGGGACACTGCAGGGGCTCCTGCAAGCCAAGGGCCCCCTGGGACACAGTGGGGCTGCACAGAACCCATGGTGCGTTGCGGCCCGGTGGCTCCCAGGAGACCCTTTGTGATGCTGTGGAACTTGATGAAACCCTGGCTCCACTGTGACACCTCAGAACCTCAGGGAACCCTGGAGACCCTTTGTGACGCTAGGGAAGCTGAGGGAACCCTAGGCACCACTGTGACACTGTTGTGGTGCATGTGGCAGTGGCCACTGCGACAGAACAAGCAGAGGACTGGTGGACAGGCCTCCAGAACACAGAGGTTTAATTCTCACCCCTCAGTTACAGCAGGTTTGTATATTCCCAGTGGGTTTTAGCTCACATGTTTAGTTTTATTATGTATGAGTTCATGTTTATGCATTTCCCCGAATTGCTTATGTATCAGTTCTAGAATGTTCGTTTTCTTCGATGCTTCATTGGTTGGTTCATGTAATTCCCTCCCCTAAGTTATCCCCATTGGTTATTCCCCTGTTGTCTCCTCCTCCTCAGTTGATCCCCATTGGTTGCTTCCCTTTGTTCCGCCCCCATATAAAACCCTGTATATTCCCTGATCCCTCGCCTTTGTCACTAGATCCTTCAACCTGTTAAAAACAGACTGTGGGAATTGGCGTTTGCAGTTGATGATTGGTTAATGAGGAGAGTTGTGGTTAGTGTATGATGTTAATGGTTGTTGTTTACTTGTTATGAATTTGTTAAATTAATACTATCGTTGACCATACAGTTAAAGTTAATAATAGTTAAAGTTTATGTTAATAACCTATTTTAGGGACATAGGAGCTTGGAATTTTCTAGAACATTGGTGATGTAATTGAAGGAGGGGTTCAGGTAAGATGTTAGTATAAAGGGATATAAGCAAGAAGATCATTGGGTGAAAGCCGGACCAATTACGAGACCTGAGACAACTGGAAGCAAATGATGAGCCAGTTGAAAGGACTGACTCAGTTTCCAGCCTATCATCTCGGTCCCAAGGGGGAGGGCCTAGGGGAGGTGATGGGTGGGGTCTGTGGGGGGTATAAAAGGTAATGTCACTGCCCTGGAGTCTGTCTGGCTTCAGGCTATCTGAGCCACACCCAGCGCTGCACTTTGCTTTGCGTAATGGCGGTTAGCCAATCCAAGCCTCTTATCGTTGTGTTTTGTTATGTCTATAAAACATTAAATTCTTAAAAATTCAAATTGTGTGAGGTCCTGTCTCTCAACTGGGGACTCGTCCAGGAGGAGGCCTCAAGCTCAGCGGTCCAGAAGGACATTGGAAGAGAGGTGCCCCACCGGTCTTTTTGGCAGCTCTGAAGATATCCTTTGGAATCTACGACCTTCGCTGGCTGATTCCCGAAGAATGAGAAGAGGCTTCACAAAGCGAACCAAAACAATGGCTGTGGATAGTAGGGAAGGGTACCCGGGCTCCTCCCGCGCGGAGTGCGTGGCCTGCAATTCGTGCACGGACCTGCCTGCAAAAAGGGGCTGTAAGTAGCTTGCGGGGTGTGGTTGAGAGGGACAGCAAGAGCGTGTGGCTGAAATGGGGACTGGCGATCAGATCTCCGGAGCGAGTGGGGACCCCTTTGAATCTCAGTTCCATCCCTCTGAGGGGAGGACGGCCAGGGAAGGGGGAAGCGATTGTGAGGGGTGTGATTGAGCTCTCAGGGAGAATCTCTGGGTGCTGGCAGGGTGAGGTTGGGATACCATTAAGGAGTGTCTGGGGTCCAGAGAGCAGTTGGTATTAAAGTCGGGGGTGCTCTCTCTAGGTGACCTGCGTAGGCAGGGCTCAGGTATCCTTGACCAAGAACCACGGGTGTCGGAGGCAGAGGAGCCGGGGTTTTGCCAGGCAGCCACTGGAAAACCATTTAGAGATAGTGGGTTCAAATCCCATGGCTGCCGGTTCAAGTCCGGTGGCAGGATGAAAGGTAGGTTTGAGTCCCGTTTTACGAGCTAAGGCAGAATTTGCAGTTGTCAGTCAGTTTTGAAGGTACAACTGACTTTGAGAAGTGGTGGTGTTGGTTCAGCTTTGTGGTGGAATTGTGAGGAGAAGTTGTTGAAATCGTGTAGGGGATGTAATTCTGTTTAGAGCCAAGACAAAAGAAAGAATTGGGGTGGTCGATTGCGTGATAAAGTAGGATTGAATATAGGAATCCCAGACCTAAGGGTGTTGAATTGTTCAGCTTGGAGTGAAATAGTTTTGTTTCAAGTTTGTAACCGCTTAAGTGTTATCTTGAGTTTGTCTTGGCTTTCAATTTCGGCGAGAAACGCCATTTTGATTTCATCCTCTAAGTGTCATTTTGTAGTTGGTCTCTAACCTAGGCGAGTTGAGCGCCATTTTGTGGTTTGTCTTTAATTTCAGCAGGAACGCTATTTTGATTTCATCCTAGAGCGCCATTTTGTCATTATCCTTAATTTCGGCACATAGTGCCATTTTAGAATTGCTTGTAGTGCCATTTTGTGGTTGCCCTTAATTTTGGTAGGAAGTACCATTTTAGTTTAGAGTTGAATGCCATTTTGGTTCCCACGCTCTTTTGTCTTCTGAACGGAAGTGATGTTAGTTTATTGGAAGTGGCCAATTTATATTAAGAAAGCAGGAATTGGTAACTACTTAAAGCTAAGTGAGCAGGCCAACAAAATGGGCCAGAAAGGGAGCAAGGGAAATAAGAAAGAGAGGAAATGCCAAGGGAGTTTAAGGGATATCCCACCTGATAGCCCCTCAGGGGTCATGCTGGCAGACTGGAATAAGAAACTGAAAACATGAAATAAGGACAAGGTAAAAATGATTCAGTTTTGCATGCTAGAATGGACCAAAGAAGAGATAAGAAATGATAAGGTGTATTGGCCCAGATATGGATCGAGAGAAAGTGGGCCGTGTCGGGCCTTGTATGCATATGTGCATGTGAGGGAACCTATAAATCGGGAGGAGTGTGAACATGCAAGCTGTTGGATTGATAAGCGTAACATCCGTAAAACTAGAGTGTACCGAGTGTCTGAGGAAGAGGATAAAAAATCAAAAAAGAAAGGTAATAGAAAGGAATGGGATCCATTAGATGTATTGCCGCCATCTTATGAACTTCAAGTGGCTCCTGTAGAACCCCCAAATAATCCGGTTAGACCGATGGGCTCTGCACCTCCAGTACTGCTTAATACCACTGATTCGACTGAGCCTGCCCTCGTCATCCCAAGAGATCCTCCGAGTCCCTTAGAGGAACCCCTTAAGGTGCCAGGCCCTAAAGACACTAGTGGAGGTCCCAGTCAAAACACAGGGAGTAAGAGGGCCCAATTACAATGGAGCGAGCCAGACAAAGATGATGTCCCCAGAGCCAGTCTATATCCTCTTCAAGAGGTTCCCAAAGAGGGAGACCAAGGAGGCATAGGATATGTAAATGCCCCGTTAACATCCACTCAGGTGAGGGGTTTCAAAAAGGAAATGAAAGGATTATTAGATGACCCTGTTGGACTCTCAGAACAAATAGATCAGTTCCTTGGACCGAATGTATATATGCAGGAAGAGTTAAATTCCATCTTAAGGATTGTTTTCTCGCCCAAGGAAAGACAAATGATTAGGGTGGTGTGATGGTTTAGGCCAA
>VXAZ01003647.1:0-12023 GCA_013399875.1 Gymnorhina tibicen
TTAACTATGCTTTTAAATCACACGCATATAACCCGTGATAAACGGTCCTCGCACTCTTTTGCGAGAAACTGCGATGACAATCTTGATTTTTGGAATTTAGAAAAACATGTTCTGGTTTCCTTTTTTGCCCCAGGAGTAGCTGATGGAAAAGCGTTAGGATTGTTAAATAGATTAGGTTGCTGGCTTGCTAAACAGAATAATGCCACTTCGCTTGCTTTATCAGGATTGCTAACTGATGTAGATTCTGTTAGACACACTACTTTGCAAAATCGTGCAGCCATTGACTTTCTGCTGTTAGCACATGGGCATGGTTGTGAAGACTTTGATGGCATGTGCTGTATGAATCTTTCTGACCACTCCAAATCAGTGTTTGCTAATATCAAGGAGTTACAACTGAGTGTCTCAAAATTAAGAGAAGAGAATAAGTCTGATTGGTTTAATGCTCTGTTTGGTAACTGGCCACTTACTAAATGGATCAAAGATCTCATGAAAATGGGATTTTTAGTTGTAATTGTTATCCTTCTCATTCTACTCTTTGTGCCGTGTTTCTTGTCCTTTCTGCAAATGGCCCTGCAGAGGAACATAAACGCTGCATTTATAGTTGAAAAACAAAAAGGGGGAACTGTGGGAACCGACAGCTGTTCTGAAAGTCTCACAGAGCTCGACTTGGGCACAATCACTGTGTACCCGTGAGAACTCAGTTTGTAACATAAACAGAAGCAAGAAGCGTAAACAACAGAAGGAGTGTGGACACCTGCAGAAGGGAGTAGAACTAGCTAACAAAAATATGTGCTAGTTATAGACAACCAATAATCTTGTATGGTAGTTAGCTAACAGCCAATGAACATGTAACGCAAATGCTAAAAAATAGTATAAAAAGGGCTATGTAGTTATAATAAAAAAACTTTCTTTGCACGGAGCAGTTGGTGTGTGTCTGTGTGTCTTGACCGTCTCAAAAGCGACAGCCAAGTGCCTTCAGGGTGGTCTTAAGCAGTCCGTTGCACCGTTCAACTTTCCTAGCCGCTAGTGCATGATAGGGGATATGATAGATCCATTCGATACCATGTTCTCTGGCCCAGGTGTTTATAAGGTTATTCTTGAAATGAGTCCCTTTGTCTGACTCGATTCTCTCAGGGGTGCTGTGTCTCCACAGGACTTGCTTTTCAAGGCCCAAGATGGTGTTTCAGGCAGTAGCATGAGGCACAGCATAGGTCTCCAACCATCCAGTTGTGGCTTCCACCATGGTCAGCACATAGCGCTTGCCTTGGCGGGTTTGGGGAAGGATGATGTAGTCAGTTTGCCAGGCTTCCCCATACCTATACTTCGACCATCATCCACGGTACCACAGAGGCTTCACCCGCTTGGCCTGCTTGATCGCAGCACAGGTCTCGCAGCTGTGGATGACCTGTGAGATGCTGTCCATAGTTAGGTCCACCCCTCAGTCACGAGCCCATTGGTACGTTGCATCTCGTCCCTGATGACGAGAGGCATCATGGGCCCAACGAGCTAGAAATAATTCTCCCTTGTGCTGCCAGTCCAGATCCACCTGTGATACTCTCACCTTGGCAGCTCGGTCCACCTGCTTACTGTTACGATGCTCTTCATTAGCCCGACTCCTGGGTACGTGAGTATACACATGTCAAACCTTCACAATCAGCCTCTCTACCCAAGTGGCGATGTCCTGCCAAATCTCAGCGGCCCAGATGGGTTTCCCTCTGGGCTGCCAGTTGGCCTTTCTCCAGCAATCCAGCCATCCCCACAGAGCATTAGCTACCATCCACGAGTCGGTGTAGAGATAGAGCCTTGGCCACTTCTCTCATTCGGCAATATCCAAAGCCAGCTGGACGGCTTTAAGCTCTGCCACCTGACTTGATCCACCTTGTCCCTCAGTAGCTGGTGCAACGTGTCGTGTGGGGCTCCATACAGCAGCTTTCCATTTCCAGTTAGCGCCTACAATTTGGCAGGAACCATCAGTGAAGAGGGCATATCGTCTTTCACTCTCCAGTAGCTCGTTATATGGTGGGGCTTCCTTGGCACGTGTCACTTGCTCTTCCTCTTCTTCAGAAGATAGTCCAAAAGTCTCACCTTCGGGCCAGTTTGTGATAACTTCCAGAATCCCAGGGTGATTAGGATGTCCTATCCGGGCTCGCTGTGTAATCAGAGATCCACTTGCTCCACGTGGCATCGGTGGCATGATGTGTGGAAGGAACCTTTCCCTTGAACATCCAACCCAGCACTGGTAGTCAGGGTGCCAGAAGCAGCTGCGCTTCAGTGCCCATTACTTCTGAGGCAGCTCGAACTCCTTCATAAACCGCAAGAATCTCCTTCTCTGTTGGGGCCTCAGATGCCTCAGATNGAATCTCCTTCTCTGTTGGGGTATAGCTGGCCTCAGATCCTTTGTATCCCCGACTCCAGAACCTGAGCGGTCATCCTCAAGTCTCTCCAGGTCCTTTCTGCCACAGGCTCCAGGAAGGTCCATTTCCCCCAGCCTCAGTGTAGAGCACATTCTTCACATCCTGCCCCGTTCTGACTGGCCCAAGGGCTCCTGCATGGGCAATCTCCTGCTTAATTTGTTCGAACGCTTGTTGTTGTTCAGGGCCCCACAGAAAATCATTTCTCTTTTGTATCACGAGATAAGGAGGGCTTACAATCGTGCTGTACTCCGGGATATGCATCCTCCAAAAGCCCACGCCTCCTAGAAAAGCTTGGGTTTCCTTTTTGTTGGTAGGTGGGGACATAGCTGAGATTTTGTTGATTACCTCCATCGGGGTCTGGCAAAGTCCATCTTGCCACTTCACTCCTAGAAACTGAATTTCTTGAGCAGGTCCCTTAACCTTACTTTACTTTATAGCAAAACCAGCTTTCAGAAGAATCTGAATAATCTTCTCTCCTTTCTCAAAGACTTCCCCTGCTGTATTTCCCCATACAGTGATGTCGTCTATGTACTGTGGATGTTCTGGAGCCTTGCCCTTTTCCAGTGCAGTCTGGATCAGTCCATGGCAGATGGCGGGACTGTGCTCCACCCCTGGGGCAGCTGGTTCCAGGTGTACTGTACGCCCCTCTAGGTGAAGGCAAACTGGGCCCTGCACTCTGCTGCCAGAGGAATGGAGAAAAAGGCATTTGCAATATCGATGGTGGCATACCACTTCCCTGCCTTGGACTCCAGCTTGTACTGAAGGTTCAGCATGTCCAGAACAGCAGCAGTCAGTGGTGGCGTGACTTCATTCAGGCCACGATAATCTACCGTCAGTCTCCATTCTCCACTGGATTTACACGCTGTTAAAGGGTGAACAAGCCTTGCTGACCACCCCTTGGCTCTCCAGTTCACGAATCATCTTACGGATGGGGACCACAGAGTCTCTGTCAGTGTGGTATTGCTGACAGTGCACTGTTGCTGTGGTGGTTGGTACTTGTTCTTCAACCCTCAGCAGTCCCACAGCAGAGGGGTCGTCTGAGAGACCAGACAGGGTATTCAGTTGTCTGATGTCTTCTGTCTATACAGCAGCTATCCCAAAAGCCCAGCGATGCCCTTTTGGGTCTTTGAAATACCCACTCCTGAGATAGTCTATGCGGAGGATGCATGGGGCCTCTGGGCCAGTTACAATGGGGTGTTTCTGCCACTCCTTCCCAGTCAAACTCACTTCAGTTTCCAGTACGGTCAGCTGCTGGGATCCCCCTGTCACCCCAGAAATAGAAATGGGTTCCGCTCCCACATACCTTGATGGCATCAGGGTACATTGAGCGTCAGTGTCAACCAAAGCCGTATATCTTTGTGGGTCAGACGTGCCAGGAAGTTATCATGTATGAGTCATGGAGAGCATAAAGAACGCTGCCTCACTTATCAGCTTACATAGATGGTAATAGAATGCATACTTTTTGGTTACATCTTACATTGTAACCTAAGATAGTCTCTCATTAAATCCTTATACGCAAACTCAGGAAGTGTGGACTGGATGAATGGACAGTGGGATGGATTGAGAGCTGGCTGAACAGCAGATCCCAGAGGGTCATAATGAGGGGCACAGGGTCTAGTTGGAGGCCTGTCACTAGTGGTGTCCCCCAAGGTTCAATACTGGGCCCAGTGTTGTTTAACTTATTCATCAGTGACTTGGATGGAGAGGTAGATGTCTCCTCAGCAAGTTCACTGATGACACAAAGCTGAGAGTAGTGGCCGATACCCCAGAGAGCTGTGCTGCCATTCAGAAGGACCTCAGCAGGCTGGAGGGATGGGCAGGGAGGAACCTTCTCAAATTCAACAAAGGCAAGTGCAGAGTACTTCACCTGGGGAAGAATAACCACAGGCACCAGTACAGGCTGGGGGCCTGCCTGCTGGAAAGCAGCTCTGCAGATAAGGACCTGGGGGTTCTGGTGGACAACAAGCTGTCCATGAGCCAGAAGTAAGCCCTTGTGGCCAGGAAGGCAAATGGGATCCTGGGGTACATTAGGAAGATCATTGACAGCAATGATCCTGCCCTTCTTCTCAGCCCTGGTGAGGCAACATCTGGAGTACTGTGCCCAGTTCAGGGATCACTTATAAGGATTGGCTGAGAGTTAGACCTGTTTACCCTTGAAAAGAGATGACTGATGGTACCTTATCAGTGTCTATAATATAGTATCTGAATGGAGGGGGTCAAGAGGATGGAGTCTGGCTCTTCTCGGTGGTGCCAAGCAATGGGACAAGAGGCAACAGGCAGAAACTGATGCACGGTAAGTTCCACCTGAACATGAGAAAGAACTACTTGACAGTGCAGATGATCGAGCACTGGAACAGATTGCCCAGAGAAGTTGTGGAGTCTCCCTCACTGGAGATATTCAAGAACCATCTGGACATAATTCTGTGCCGTGTGCTCTAGGACAACCGTGCTTGAGCAGGGAGGTTGGACCAGATGACCCACTGTGGCCCCTTCCAATCTGACCCATTCTGTGATTTTGTGATAAGATGTGGGAGTTCCCAAGTAACATTACTTCATAATTCAACATAAATCATCATAGCCAGCTTAAAAAGGGAAAGAGGTTTAATTACAAGTTTATCTTTCTGTGCAGGACTCATAATTGCTGAATATCCTTATCTCTCAAGCACCTGACTAGAGTCACACTGCTTGTGAACAGTGGTAGGACTTTCCAGCTAAGAATAAACTGAAGCAACTAGACTTTTGCTCTATTATGCTCATGGGATATGAATAGGATTGTAGGCATATACTGTAGAATGTTCATTTCAATACTTAGTTATGTACTGAAATAATAAAACATTAAAGATCTAACAATAAAACTCTGTTGACCTAAATTATGCTTTTTAAAATCTTTTGGGTATAAATGTTCAGAAAGTAACCATAAATACCGAAGTAGTCTACACGTACTCTGTTGAAATAACATATCAACCCCAACTACCTACACTAAGCCATAGAAAGCATAGACAAATGCTTGCAGAAGAGGACATATCTGGCTATTGAGGATGCGTTACAACAAAATGAAATTGAATATTTTTCAGTGTGAGCAGATTAAAAATTACAAGTAGTAAGATGTAGACTAAAGAATGACCTCCACACCTCTCATCTTGACCTTGTTATCTCCTTCCAGACCCTTCCAGTTCATACAGACATGAATACCTTTTCCCTAGATCACTGTCTGTGTTGATTTGGCATGGCCTGGTTTTTGGTAGCAGGGGAGGGCCACAGAAGTGGCTTCTGTGAGAAGCTGCTAGAAGCTTCCACCATGTCTGACAGAGCCAATCTCTGATGGCTCCGAAGATGGACATGCTGCTGGTCCAATTAGAGGTTGGTAACGCCTCTGTGATGACATATTTAAGAAGAAAATCAAAACAGCACAGGGGCAGTTTTTTCCAGGGGTGGTGACGGCGCTGCCATCTCAGTGCGGCCTGCAGCAAGCCTTGCATGCTTGCCTCCCCTAGTTAGCCACACTGCAGGCAGAAGGGCAGGGGTGGCGGTGGCGGCTTCTCCTTCCTGGCACCCCACACAAGGAGAGGCATTAAATAGTGCCAGTGCCGCCGCGGCTGCCGCTGCCTGTGCTGTGGTGGCGGGGCCGCCTGGCCAGCGGTGGAAACATAGCAAGCGACTCCCTGATGCAGAACCTAGATGAGATCAACCTCTCAGCACTGAGAAATTCTGCAAGAATCTTTGAATTGGTGGAACTTGTTGGCAATGGTATCTACAGGCAGCAATTTTTCTTTTAGTCAGAGAAGAGAAGGAAGTGAGGACATGTGAGGGAGAACATGGTGGCACCAAGGTCAGTAGAAAAAGAGGGGGAGGAGGTGCTCCAAGCACCGGAGCTGAGATTCCTCTGCAAGCCATGGTGAGGACCATAATGAACCAAGCTGTCCCCCTGCAGTCCATGAAGTCCATGAGGGATGCAGAGATCCACTCACAGTCCATGGGAGAAGTGCTCAAACCGAGTGGGTGGATACCAGAGAAAGCTGTGATCCAGTGGGAGACCCGAATGGAGAGAGAGGGCCCCTGCTTCCAGAGACAGAGGGCCCTTGCTTCCAAACTAGAGCAGCCTATCCTTAGAAGACTGCACCCCATGGACGAGTGACCCATGCCTCAACAGTTTTGGGAAGACTGTTTGCCCGTGGGAGGGACTCACGTTGCAGCAGTTTTGGCAGGACTGCTGCTTGTGAGATTAGAGCCATGCTGGAGAAGTTCACAAAGAACTGTCTCCTGTGGGAGGGACCCCATGGCATAGCAGAGGAAAGACTCCTGTCCTTGAGTGAACAGAAAAAGATCTCGAGAGATGAACTGACCAAAACCTCCACGCCCTGTCTCCCTGCGCTATTGGTGAGAAGGAGGGAGGGGCTGGGGGAAAAAAAGGTGTTTTACAGGCTTATTTTACTTCTCATTATCCTCCTCTGACTCTGTTAATAATAAATTTTAAAAATTACTTCATACCTTTAAATTTGAACCTGTTTTGCTCTTAGAGTGTTTTCTCCCAGTCCTCATCTCAGCTCATGAGCCCTTTGTTAATTTTTTTTTTCCCCTTTCCTCTGCCCAGCTGAGAGCAAGAGAGAGTGAGCGAATGGCTTTCATGGGTGCCTGGCGTTTGGCCAGTGTCAAACCACGACACTGTCATAACAACTCCCTTCAAACCTTTACTCCAGTCCTCTGCTGCAGAGGCTAAGCTAACCGACCCTCTTGGCAGCAACACAGTTCCCACCTCACCAGCTAGCCTCGCTGTGCAGTGCTGTGGCACCTTGTCCTGCCCACTAAGCTCCAGCCTTTGCCTCATGGCTGCCTGGGCTCCTCCCAGGTGGCCCCACACATGCCTTTCCCTGTGCTCCTGCCTACACTGAGGACCACTCCTTTTGGACCTTCACAGGGTAAGCATGTACTGTCATGCCAGAGCAGAATATAGTTTTCCTAATAATGGAAGAAATTAAATTCTTATGCTAGTGTCATTTCAGTGAAGTATAGCCAGCCTCAGAAACCAAGAAACTCTTTAGCCTGGTATGCCCCTCTTATCTACTACTGGTTTTTCAGGTGGGCAACGATGAAGTCCAAACAAGAAGTCTGAGGACAATCAAAAAGGACCTCAGGACTTTGGGACAACTGGTTGAGGGATCTGGAGCAGAAGAAATGTTCTCCTCTATCCTGCCAGTTGCAGGGAATGATGGGGGTAGAAAAAGGAAAATCATACAGGTCAATATCTGGCTCCAAGCCCAGTGTGGCCAGCAGAATTTTGCATTCTTTGATCACAGGTTGGTTTGCACAACACCGAGCCTGCCAGCAACAGATGGGGTATACCTGTCTCTAAGGGGGGAAAGCATCTTTGCACAGGAGTTAGCAGGGTTCATTGAGAGAGCTTTAAACTAGATTTGAAGGGGGATGGGGATAAAACCAGGCTAGCTAGAGATAAGCTTGGAGGCAGCAATGACTGAGGGATGGTGTGCTAGTGAGGTCTTCCAGTCTGCCATCTCAGTGGAGGTAGAGGATGGAGATCCATGTGGCAGCAAAGATGCAAGGGTTATTGATATGTTAGAAACTACAGAAGCCTCTGAGAAGAGTCACATAGGAATTAGGGCTTCTTCCCCAATAAAGGTGGCAGGAACAATGGCCCAACTGAAGTGCATCTACACACCAATGCACGCAGCATGGGAAACAAACAGGAAGAACTGGAAGCCATGGTGCAGCTGGAAAACTATGACATAGTTGCCATCATGAACACATGATGGGATGACTCACAACTGGAGCACTGCAATGGATGGCTATAAACTCTTCAGAAGGGACAGGCAAGGAAGGAGAGGCAGTGGGGTAGCCCTGTATGTTAGAGACTGTCTCGATTGTCTGGAGCTTAATGACACTGATGATAGGGTTGAGTATTTATGGGTAAGAATCGGGGGGAAGGTCAGCAGGGCAGATATCCTGGTGGGAGTCTGTTATAGACCACCCAACCAGGATGAAGAGGCAGATGAAATATTCTATAAACAGCAGGGGTAGTCTCACAATCCTTAGCCCTTGTTCTCGTGGGGAACTTCAACTTACCAAATGTCTGCTGAAAATGCAACACAGCAGAGAGGAAACTGTCTAGGAGGTACCTGAAGTGTGTGGAAGAGAACTTTCTGACACAGTTGGTGAGTGAGCAACTAGGAGAGGTGCCCTGCTGGACCTGCTGTCTGTGAAATGAGAAGGACTGGTAGGTGATGTGATGTTTTGGAGGCTGTTGGGAGGAAAGGGTTGAAAACAGAAGACTGGTGAAGAGAAAGTTGGTTTTAGAATTATTTTTGCTCAAGTTGACCTTGCAGCTGGGGGATGCTAAAAATATTCACTGCTTGAAATTTC
The DNA here is from genome assembly GCA_013399875.1 of Gymnorhina tibicen. Classification (NCBI taxonomy): domain Eukaryota; kingdom Metazoa; phylum Chordata; class Aves; order Passeriformes; family Artamidae; genus Gymnorhina; species Gymnorhina tibicen. Next base: position 8,790 of record VXAZ01003647.1, read on the forward strand.
ACATTGTTTTCTCTGTCTTGAGAAGTGGAATTTCTGTAGAAGATAGCAGAATGCTATAAAAGACCTATACAGCATTCTTCACTAGGCCTAGGATCCCCAGTGGGGGGGATGGGGGGGGAAGAGATAAGAAGCTCTGAGATTGTAAAACACAGCCTTGTGAAGAATTTTGCCTGCTCCAGGTGTTTTTGATATGTGACCCGGGAACAGCCTGAGCGCTTTTTGCCCCTGCTAAGATGGAATAAGCTTAGCAGTGTGTGTCTTTGTTTTGCCAGTGAAATAATGGAATAAATCTTTCCTTCACACTTCAGCTGTGGATCGTGGCCATCTTGGTGTTACCTGCATATATTTGGTTCACACATTTGGCGTAGTCAGGGACTGCCAAGAACAACCATGCCATTGCTATGGAAAAAGCTGGGGACTGGGGAGGCCATGACAATGACTCCCCGCATTTTGGGATGGCCCAGCACTGAGCACTGGACTCCTGTGGCCACTTTCCTAGCCACAGTGGCTCTGCTGGACTCATGGCTTGAAGCTGATGATGCAGCAGCAGTTACTCTGCAGAAGATCAGATTGGCTATGCATCAATTACCGTGGAAAGGGAAAAGAAGCATGTAAGTCTGCTCACAAGTTACCAGGGAGATTGGGATGGTTGTTAGTCACTGGATTCAGGGCTCTCGACCATGAAGTTACAGCCTTAGTGGCCAAGTGGGAGACCTGAAAAAAGGTTGCTTTAAGGGATGCAAAGGAATTTGCGTGAGAAGTGTTTACTGCTCAAAAGGAGTGCTGCTGTGAGCAGCAACTCACTATAGAATGGCTGGTGGCACACATTGCTAACGAACATAGGCAAAAATATGGGAAAAGTAAAGGTCTTGGCTTCCCAGGTGTGTGCTCTTATTAAGAAACCTTCATGGGATCCCAAGGAATGGCATGGATATATTTGGATGGGGCCCTTGGACTCTGAGATTGAGTTCGAGCCAGACTTGGCAGATAAAGAGGTGGTAGAAGCAGAACCCCTCATGCAAATGGAGGCGCAGCAGGATCTGCTGGATGGAGGGGTACAGGTCACACAAACCTATACCCCACAGGAGTTACAGGAGTTTTTAGAATCTTATTAGCAGAAGAGTGGGGAGAGCATACTAGCATGGATTTTATGAGCTTGGAACAGTGGTGCTGTGTCTATTCACTTATTAGTGGGTGAAAAGGATCTATTAACTCCTATAGCCACTGATAATAAGGTCCAACAGGGGTATGCTTGGCTATGGAATATCAGAGGTCCTGATGGATGGGACATTGTTGTGCCTAAGCTGTATCAATGGCTGCGTGCAGCGGTTTTAACAGCACATGAAGATTCTGCTGTCAGTGTCATCCCTTGGGAACTGGTGTACAATGGAAGAAGGTATTGGTTTACTGCAGCAGATGGAGGTGACTCATGCCCTGACCACAGGAACTAATCCTGATGAAGTAGCAGTAACGAGTATTAAAATGCAGTTTGTGAAGGGGGCACCTAATAAATTGAAACCCCTGGTTATACCAGCAGTCATGTATGCTACTGGTAATATAGGTGCCTTAATGGATGGCCTGAGGGATATTGGAGCTATGGCCTCAGAGCCAGCTGTGGGGGTACTGAGAGAATAAGCCAGTGAAGCTGAAACAGCAGAAGCAGCTGGGTGGCGGGTGCCCCAAAATTGCTGCCACTGTAGCCTCTCAGCAGAAGGGGGACTGACGCCGCTGTGTTCCTCTAACTATAAAGTGACAATCTGGAGGGACTTCACATGTGTTAGCTCTGGTGGATACAGGTACAGAAGTGACCGTATTACATGGTGATATTGCTCCTAATGAAGCTACTTCGAAGATCTGTGGCATGGCGGGGTGGGGGGGGGTGGTTCCACCCCATCCTCCAAGCTAAGGTTATTTTAACAATAGGAGATGCCACCCCAATTGTCATGCAGATGTTAATTGCCCCAGTTGAAGAATTTATCTTGGGCATTGATATGCTGGCAGGGCAAAAAGTTGAAACACTGAATGGCCATTTTGGGACCCGGAAAGTGGGATTTGACATTCGATCTATAACTGTTCTGCGTGGGTTCCCAAAGTGGGATCCTGCTGCACTGCCAGCACCTGCCAAGTTGGTAAATGTAAAGCAGTATCATATTCCAGGGGGGAAAAGGAAATTACTCAAATGATTCAGGTACTCCAAGGAGTGGGAATCGTTAGAAATACCATGACAGCTTTTAACAACCCTATTTGGCCTGTTTGAAAATAGGATGGTACTTGTAGAGTGACTGTTGATTACAGACAATTGAATAAAGTCACCCCCCCCCACTCACAGATGCAGTACCAGACATGGTTACCCTCATGGGAAAAATCAGCAAAACTTTACATCCCTGGAAGATGGCAATGGATCTTGCTAATGCTTCTTTTTCAATAGCCATTGCTTCAGAGAGTCAGGACCAGTTTGCCTTTACCTGGCAACAAAAGCAGTATACCTTTCAGGTATTGCCTCGGGGATGTAACCACAGTTGCTCCATTTGGCACCAAATGGTGGCTGCTGATGCAGCGCTGTGATCGGGTGCTATTACTGTTCACCATTATATTAATGATCTATTGATTATGGCGGAGTCACAACAAGAAATTGAGGCAGCTGCTGAATCTCTGAAAGCCCACTTACAGGACCAAGGCTGGGCAATTAATCCAAAGAAAATACAGGGCCCTGGTACTACTGTGCATTTTTGGGGGATAGCTGGGCATAGGCAGTTTAAAGAAATATCAAACAAGGTACAGGAAACAGTCCAGCGATTCCCTGTACTGAACACAGTGACTGTGGCAGGATTTCCCCCCTACCACAGAAGAGCTTATCTGTTCTGTCCATCAGCTGGTGCGATAGTTCCGAGCATTCTCCCCCTCACATGAATGGATTAAATAATGCAGGCTGGATAGGCATCTGGTAAAGGAGTTATCTCTGACACCAGACAGATGGGATACAATAAACATCCCCACTGGCAAGGAACAACTTGCCTTGAGAACAAGATGTGGGGAGATAAGCTGGAATTTCTCACTTTACAAACTATAAAAGCTACAGAAACTTTCACAGAGGCAGAAGTCTCCTACACACACCCTGGAAATGTGTAGGGCCTTTCNCCTACACACACCCTGGAAATGTGTAGGGCCTTTCCCCCAAAGTTTAGAGGCAAATTCTGCAGATACTTACCCAGGAACTGAGTGAAAGGACTTTAT
>VXAZ01003648.1:1506-56381 GCA_013399875.1 Gymnorhina tibicen
CTGGCATGGCCACTTTCTTTTTCCGCAGGCTGCACACAGAATTCTCATCCCTCCATGTCTTTTAAAATGGATTAAAGAGGAAAAAACAGTTTGTGATATTACAGTTTTTACCACGGCCTGCAAAGAAGTATTTTTAAGCTTTGCCCTGGGTGCGACTCCGCCCTCTTTTCCCGTCGCCATCTTCAGCTCCGTCTCACATGACTTGCTTTTCTTTCTCTCTGGCCTTGAAGCCTACATGTTGAAGAACTCATTTTCTTCGGCTTTATGTTGGAGAAAAGCCTCTTTCCCTTTATGCGGCTGGCTGCTTGGTGGTTTTTTCCAGTTTGATATAGGCTGCATTGGTTGCAGAAAGCTCTATCGGCTCCCGCCGAGTCTGCGTGGGGCCACATGGAGGGGGAGGGGAGCCCGCTAGTCCTTAGAAGCCGCTCCAAGTGGTCTCGGCTATGCAGCAGTTTGTGGTTGTTTCCTAGCTGCCCACAGCTTTGATGGGGTTCTTTCGCAGTGCCCCGGGGAGCCCGTGCCTCGGCGCCGGGGGAGGGGAGGGCGCAGGGGCCCGACCGGGCCCGGCCCAGCCACCCCTCCGAGAGAAAAACTGGAAACCAGAAGACGTATTTCCCGCGCCCGTGCTGCTTTTTATATGCAAAATCGAGAGAAGCGATTGGTCTAAAAAACTGTCCATCAACTACGTTTCAACCCACTACACACCTCTAACTCTTCGCTGTGCTCTGTGTATGTGTGTGTGTGCACGTGTGGGAAAAACGTCTCTGTCGAGGTACTCACCCTGCACCGCTCAGCTCTGCTGACTCAGCTGTGCCTCGGAGCTGTCCGTTTCAGCACCACAAGTCCATAGTCCCGCTCTGGAGGAAAAATGGGAGGGGGAAGCTGGTAGGCAGCAGAAGGGACCAAGTTTCTTGGGGTTTTAAGTGGACTGTCCGCTCCACTCTGGCGAGCCAGGCAAGATGGCAAACTTCTGGTTCCTGCCCTCGGCTTTTCCTGCAGAAACCACACTCCCAGTGATGATGTGGGTGGTATGGAATAAACAGCACAGAAAACTCCACCCCTTTTCTCTGTAACCAGGACATGAATATATATTCTTTGTGGTGTAGTTACCGTCCTTTTAAAATAGTATGCTTAGTTAAATTGCATAAAGCATTGTTTTTTCACAGAAGGTACTGGTCCTATCTCAACTTGTCCTTATCTGAACCCATTTTAGTAGAGGTAAGAATGCATCTCAGGAGTTGTTCACTTGAGTAGTCCTATTCAGACAATTATAAATGTATCTAACTGTTAATGTTCTTATGTTCATTCATAACTAGCAGGAATACCTAAAACATTTTGAAATCCTACTTAAGTAAAGCCAGCCTAATTCTATACATCAATAAACTTAAGACTGAGATCTGTGTGGGTCTTTGTGGAAAAGGGATATGCAATACACACAGAAATGGCAGTTTTTCAGGGAAAAGTGGGTTCAATTTTGTCCCAAGGACAGGAATTCAAATTTAAAATAAGTTTGTAGTGTTTTTTTTTCTGATAATTACAGCTGTTTGGATTTTTAACAATCAATCTGTTGCATGCCAAAAAATATTTTTCTATCCATTTCATGAAAAAAGTACAAGAATCAACATATTTGAATTAAAATTAGTGTTAAAAAAACTATAGAAATTTCCCTGTGTCAAGTCATTTTAAACTTCTTGTTATAGTTAATTCATTAGGTAGAGAAAATCTAATCTGATAGGTTTCTGAAGAGAAAAATAAGTTATTTGGCCCAAAAACTATGGGGCATGTAAGCATAATTGCTTAATAATTACAGAGTTTCACGGGAGGGTAAAAAAGATTTTGTTTTGGTTTCTTATTGTTTCATTTAATTCCTTCATGTATTTTGATACCTTTTACCTTAATTACCTTTGAATTTTTGATTTTCAGTTTGGGCTTTTGCTTCCAAATATTATATGTGTCTTATCCTTAAAATTCTAAAATGTGCTTGTGGTTTCCTATAACTAATCTTTAGTATTAACCTAGATGTACAGAATCAGATCTGTTAAGAGAAGACAATAATGTATTATCTTAGGCTGGGTTAAGGAGAGTTGAGAGTATTAGAACTCCGTTGTTTTTTTCATTATATAAAGCATTTTAAAATAAAATGTAGACAATAAATTTAATTTTCCTTTGCCTCAAGAAAGCCTTCTTTTTAGAAGCTTGAAGATGATAATCGCAACATAAACCAGCTGTATTTGAATGAGTTTTACTAGTGACCCCTCTGAAGTGTTTATTTTGATTCCTAGAAGACCTCACAAGAAGTGGTAAGCCTTGGTGGATGAATGATGAATCTACTTTTCCAGCTTCACTTCCAGTCAACAAAACATTAAGTAGCCATAGTTGACAAAAGAGAACAGTAAGGCTTGAACGGTTTGTGGAAACGCTGGTAGTAGCAGACAAAATGATGGTGGGATACCATGGTCGCAAAGACATTGAACACTACATTTTGAGTGTAATGAATATTGTAAGTTTCATCCTTCTCTGTGTTCGTATCAATACGTGTGTACTGAAATGATAATGGACCTGTCAAGTGTTTATTTATTGCCATGAATAATGCCTTAATATATATACTAGCTTGCAGGAATGAATAGTTAAAATACTGAAAATCTTAGCATTTTGGGAAAAATGCAGTACTTTTTCTGTCAAGAAGTATGTTGTGATCACTTTTAAATTGTTGTCTTTAATTTTGAATTCAAGTAATTACGTACAGATTATACAGTTCTAGTCTGCTTACGTTGACACTCTAAATGCTCATTGTACTGGATGATTTATGAAACAAGGTATAAACAGTTTCAATTGAAAAGTGTGACCCAAAAGGGTTTTTTTTTCTGAATGGTCATTTTTTGGTCAAAAAATAACTTGTATTTAGGTGACAGTGATACCTTACATTATGGAACTACATGAGGAAATTGGGTTAATTTTTAACCATTTAGGAAGTAAAATGTGTTTCTTGTCTGACTTTGTACCTTTTCTTATTTTCTGGAGGTCAGGTTGCCAAACTTTATCGTGATTCCAGTCTAGGAAACGTTGTGAATATTATAGTGACACGTTTGATTGTCCTCACTGAAGATCAGGTAAGAGCTGTTGTGCTAAGCTTTATGCCTGTGAAATACAAAGCACGTTATTGTAATATAGAGTTCATTTAATTATAGCTTGAAGTGGCTGCCTCTGAGTACAAAACATATCATGTAATTTTTCACTACTTTAATCAAGATGAAGCAGTTCAAAGGAATATTCCTCGTGTATCATCTCAAAGATATCTATTCTTACTTCAGGTGATTATTATTACACCTTCGGGGATGTCAGTTTTATTTTTAGATCTGTATTTTGATTTTTCTTCTCTGTATTGACATAATGATTATTAAAGTTGGAGCAAAAAGAATGATGGTTCAGTAATACACAGCTGAACTTGGGGTCAGATTTTACAGAAATAAAATTTGGCAAGAAGAGTTTATTCCTAGAAACCACTGCTTCTAATTATAGTCCCATTTTAGTTTTCAGAAGGCTTAACAACTGACCTTAGTAATTTGTTTGGAACATTTCTGGTATGCATGTTGTATTGCAGCCAAACTTGGAGATAAACCACCATGCAGACAAGTCCCTCAATAGCTTCTGTAAATGGCAGAAATCCCTTCTCTCCCGCCAAAGTGATGCAAACGCCATTCCAGAAAATGGGATTGCCCACCATGATAATGCGGTTCTTATTACTAGGTATGGTCATTATAAGTATTGTGTTTATTTTATTTCTTGTAGCTTTCTTGTTCTTAGCATATATATGTCTAGAGGCTAGTTGCAAAGTAATATAATTGGCAGGTAACCTTAAAAGGAGGAAAATTAATTGATGGCTTGTCTTAAATTTATCAGATTATTAAAGTTTAGATTAAGAATTTGGAACAGTTAACATCTGCAAATCACTTGCTTCTGCTGTTATTTTCACTTTATAATTGCCAATGCAAAGTATTACAGTAGAAAAGATTGATCCTATTTAACATTTTATACTTTGATAATTGAAAAGAATTCATAAGATTGCAGAGAACAAAACAGAATGAAAAATGTTTTGTTAACCATGTAAAGTGTTTTTTTAAGAATTTCAACCCAGAACTTCAACTAGTGTAATAGTATTTCTCTGAAAACAGGTTCTTGCAGATTCTGGCAATATGAGACTCTGCTTTGTAGCTGGGTTGATTTATTATGCTTAATTAAGATGAGAACTGACTATTTTAATAGGTAGTTTCACAGCCTGCGTATATGCCCATTTGTTTGCTTCTATTGCACTGTTACTGTGATGAATTCAACAAAACCTGCACTGTAATCTTGTGATCCTGATGAAGGCATTTGTGTCTGTTCCCTTTGCCGTTAGGGGTAGGCAACTGTACTTTAATAGGAGATAAGTCTCACTGTTGTTTAAGGGCACTGTTTATTCTTTTCTGTTTTAAGTAGCAGCAGGTGCAGCAGCTCTAATTTGGATTAGGATCTTTTTATTATGATTTCTCATTTCCAGGACAAATTCTGTACTGCTTTGTATGTAACCTGTTTTGGAATCATTGCATTCACCGCAGAAAAATTGAAATAATGATTAAAATAATGCATTTTTTGTATAATTTTGCATAAAAGTCGTGAAAGTTTCTTTTTCTTCCTGAGGGAGGTGGTGTTTTTCGCTGGTTTTGTTTTGCATAATGAACAAATCTTTTTATTTTTGAGAGGAAATAGAAGCTAGTGAATCACTTGCATGTATTTTGTATTCATATTTCAGATATAATTGTTATGTATCATCTTAAATAGTAAAAATCAGTGATAAAATGCTAGAGTGATTCAGAAAGCTTCTAGATTTAAAGAAGTATATAAAAAAGATTAAAGTCTAATACAAATAAATTGAATTAAATGAAAAATAAAATAGTTGCATTCTAAGGTCTTAATTTTTCACAAAGGCTTTTGTTTGTGATCAGTTTTTTGCATATAGGTAATTCCTTCACTGGGACTTGTGAAACTGAATATGTCTTTACAGCTTTGCTACACATGAAAATTTTACTGGTGTAATTTAGGCGAGTGAAAGAGTGTAATCCATGGTTGAAGTTGAAGCCCCTCAATATAGATACGCATGAGTTGTACTGGCAACTCTGTATTTTTATTGCTATGGCTGACTAACCTGACACTTTGTTGGTGTTATTCTGGCCCTGTTGTTTTCTGTCACAGTTGTGCTTTAATACGTTTTATTACTGTATATTCTGTACTGGCTCCCTGATGTGGTAGGATGTTCCCAGTGTAGTTACAAACAGTTCTGTGTTCCAGACAAAAGCTTAAGCCAGTGTTAACTCACAGGCCTCTAACTGTAAAAGGAGGAAGTTTTGAGAGAACATGAGTAATACCTATTGAAAAATAACTTATTTTCATCAAAACCTAGTAAATACTGTGATTTTTTTTTTTATTCTTCATTATGGGGCCTATAATTATCTAAGTATGTAGCATGTGTATGCTGTCTTATAAAAGGGATGTAAGAATTTTCTAACTTCCTAGTTTACTTCTAAGAAGTTTACACTTCTAAGTATATACCTGTGTTTTAAATCAACAAAATACCTCAGTGTTGTGTCTGCAGGCTAGTAATAACTCCCTTTATAATAAAGTTCAGTTATATATGCTTTCACAACAAAATGCTGCTATTCATTTATTTATATAATAATTATAATTCCTTAAAATAATCATAAGGGCTATACTAATCAATTTGAGTGGATAAATCAAGCTTTTACTGAAACTGCTAGCTAATTTACTAATAAAATGAATCTGCTTATGTGAAGAATAGGTAGTTCTTTTTTTGGGGTTGGAATGAGTAAAGACAAATTTATGTTCATATAAACGTGTACATCCACTAACTTTAATAATTCTAAATGAATTACTGAAATGGGGATATACTTGTTTTCATTCTGGTGTCTATCTTCCACTTGATGAACCAGATTTAAGGCATTGTATGTGAAAGAGAAGGATATAGCTACGGTTCTTTAAATTCATAATGTACTGGAGAGGTCTTTAATAACCATGTCTATCCAAAGGAATTTGAGCCTATACTACCAAACATTAGGATACTTTTTAGCCACTCCAATAGTATTTTGAAAGCAGTTTCCTGAATCTGTCCCACTGATGCTGCTCTGCTTTGTATGGAGTAATTATATTTTTATTGACTTTGACACTGGAATCAATTTTTGCTCATTGTGTGTACTTCTATTTTATGGAAAGTAGGAAAGTTTCAGTTCAACATTATGAATAGTTTTGTGTTGATTAAAACCAGATTTTTCAGTAAGTAATTTGATGTATTTGAAAATATTACCTAGTCCTAGCTAAGTATTTAAGTTTGCAACTACAACAGTCTTTATCTGAAATGTGGGGCAAAGGTTTTAAGAAAATGAATCATTATCTTCAGCCACATAAAAGAAGACAACCCATCAGCTTTTCTTTGCAGTTCCTCTATGTTGCTTTCAAAGACGACATGGTCTGATCTGGGAAAAAGAGTATTAAGGCTGCTCCTTCCTTAGAGATGTCTGCTTGACCAATGCAGACAGTTTGTATCCTAAACAAGCTGTATGCTAAAACCAGGTAACCTCACTGGAGTGGAGGTATGCCAAACCGATCTCCTAAGTCCCACGGAGGCGTTGCCATGCCTACTAAGCCACCAGTCTTTGGACAAGAGGCTGCCTGTGTTTGGTGTGCCTGGCATATGGGCCTATCTGTCGTGGTCCTGCAGCCACCCAGTCCGCAGGGTGCATATTTTACTAAGTGCGTAGGGACTTGCAGAAAACTTTTTGCTAATTAAAAATAATGCAGACCAGAGACTCGTCTAAGTAAGACCTTATATTGTGTATCACCTACATTTTTCCCGTAAAAGAATATATTTAAGTCAGTCTTTTATCCTGAAATTGTCCAAGTTGGGTTCTTGGAGGCAGGTGAAAGTGACAGTGTTTTATCCTGAAATTGTCCAAGTTGGGTTCTTGGAGGCAGGTGAAAGTGAAATACTAAGCAGACAGACTTGGAAGTATGAGGTTGATTAATGGTGTAATGCTGTTAAGACAATGTCATCTTTTTTTTGGTGAAGATTTTAGATAAACCTAGTGAATCCTTAAAATTATTTTGTACTACAAAATAATAAAAATAGGAGAAAAACTTGTATGGATCTCTAATCTCAAACCCTTTGGTGAAAAGAAAAGCTCTTGCATTTGGTTCCTGAATTCTTGCACCATTATGTGATCATCTTGCTTTTTAGCACAATGTTAGATTGTCAGATAATTAATTTTAAAAGCCAGTGTAAATTTTGAGGCTTGTGCATCCCACCCCAGTGTAGAAGTATCAATTTACCTTTTTGAAGTTAGTTCTTATTTGGTGATTTGGTTTTTTTAATCTTCCTTGGTAGGCTGCTTCCTCTTTTTGTTTCTTCAGAAACTCTTTAAGAAACAGGATCTCCACAGATTACAAATCCACAAAACTTAAGAGCTACAGTGCACAGCTATTATTTTGTTTTTACTTGTATTTTGAACAAAGCTCCTCTTCCATTTCAATCAATTGCTTCCTTTTCTAGATCTTAAAGATCATAAAGTAGGAATTGTGGTATTCCTTAGCAATGCCTTCGTTAACTATATATTATGAACAGAGCTATTCCTTTTCCTGTGTACCTGCACCAAATCGTAAGGGCCAGCGGGTTGGATTCTAGCTTACACTTTGTATCAGGATTGAGAAGGTGAAAAATTTTTTAAAATGCCTTTTGTTTTTCTTTTAGACTGTAGGAGTTCTCTAGTGCTACATTTCTTTATAGCTCAAGAGGCTAGTTTGATTTGTCCAGGTACTAAATAGTTGTTTCTCCAAAGGATGTGTGACTGACTCTCTAAACTTTGCAGCAATAGAGTGTTTTGCTGTTGAGAGGAAGATTACTTTGCCTCCTGGTCTGTTAGTAGATCAAGTAAAAAGGCGTACCAGGCAGCACATAGAAAGGAATGTTTCAGGGACAAATTGAGGTTTGTATCTTTAAAGGGACAGAATCTGCTCTTTGAGATGCAGTCGTTTTAAACAGAGAAACATTTGAAACCTCACTCACTTAAGGAGACAGTACTTCTCAAAAATTGTTGAATGAAATGCCATCTACTGTTGGTAGTTCACACACCATGAGTTTGTTTTATGTCTTAAGAGGGCTTGACAAAAGCTTTAAGATCTCTTTGTAGCTAGGGTGGTTTTATGGGAACATTCCTTGCAAAACACTTACTAGAATTTATTTTAAGACTGTAAACCTGCGTGGTTTTATCTCGATACACCTTCTGACATTCTTGACTTAAAATACCTTGAAATACAAAAATCTTTTACTTGGATTGAAATCCACTTAATTTCATGAGTGGTTTACTGCTTTAGCAACAATTAATTCCACAGCCCCACTGAACTGATACTGTTGGAAGAATCCTTATTTGACTAAATAAAGAATCAAGAGTTGTAAGATGTCTTTATTAAGTCAAATACAGCTGGATTTTCAGGTTGTACTGATGAGAGTAAAAATATTCAGTACCACAGATGGTATATTTTTTGTATTTGTCTGGGTCTTAAGTGGGTTTGTATATGTTAATATTGTGAGACAGTGAATGAGCTCTCTCTTAATAGACACTCGTATTTTTGCCAGGTACCACTGTACTTGTAACTCATTAAGTAGGTGTGTTGCCAAGCAGTGTGGTATGGCTGCTGTTAGCATTAACATCAGTATTAATATACAGCATTTCTCTAGCAACACTACTGAAGCCCATATGGGGGGCATTAGCATTGTTACACAGTTGGTGGTTTTTTCAAGTCTTTCAAGGAGAGAATTTTACAGAGCTGCTTTATGTTTATTGTATATATATAAGATTATTTCACAATGCTTCAGTCAGTTGGTTCCTCATTCATGTGCCGTTATGGGTAAAGTGCCCTTAAGGGCACTTTCGTTTGTCTCTGAGATGCATCCAATGTGCAGGCCAGTGCTGCCAGTTTTTCACAGGGGATAGAAAGTATATTTAAATGGCAGCACATTCAAACTCCTGTAAGTCTTGTGGTTCATAATCTAAGAACAGAAATGTTTCTGACATTGCTGTAGATACTCAAGAGGAACAAAAAGTTTCTTGTTTCATTTTGCATACCTGTGTAGAGCTGACCACAATCATGCCTTTCATTTTTTTAATAACATTAAAGAGCTTTTAGGCAGCCGGGGATGGTTTTGTAGTTGCATTGTCCAGATAGCAGTCTTAAAAGGAAATTTGTTTAATGGACGCTGTTGCCCTTTTCCGTATCAGTTGCCTATAGGTTAGTAACATATTTTTATTCCGTAGTAGTAAGTAACATTCCCACATTGGGTTCTGTACTAATTAAGGCATTTGGTAGTGAGGTGAGGCCAACCAGCCAGGACTCTGCACATTCCTTTGCTCCTGCAGGTCCAAGATTGTTATGCTTCTTTTCTGAGGCATTTTTCCACTTTTCTTCTGGGCTTCTTAACTTCTTGCAAAGATTCCTCTTTTATACAAGGCACTCTTATCCTGCTCTGTGAGCACAGTTTCCTAGCTTTGTCCAATAAATCTGTAGATCATTTCAGTTCTCATGAAGTCTTGTCTCCGATCCTCATCCTGTGGCTAATTCCTATGTTAGGGAGAAGAGCTCCAATTTCAAGCAGTAATTCTGTGTCTTGTTTCTTTCTTACTTCACTCTGAAGTCCTTTAAGCAGTTTTCACCCTTGTTTATTGTGTAGCCTATTAACTTGTTCTGGAGTTCCTTGAGATGAATTTAAGCTCCTGACAGGAGACTGTGTTTCCTTATATGATTTTTGTGCAAAAATTGTAACACTGTACATTGACTTAGTTTTCTTGTGACCACATGTGTAAGATTACTTCACTGAGGGAGAGGTTTGAAAAGCTGAGAGGCATATATTGCCCTTAGTGTCTGTCTCTGCAGATAAATAAAGAGCCAGCTTTCCTAATAATAGCACTAAACTCCCATTCGTCTTTGTTTTCAGGGAATTGAAGGGGTCTAAGAGGAAAAAATGTATCTGCATATTTAAAACGATGTATTTGGAAAAAAACCAAGCCCAAACAAAATTGAAATGTACTAGAGCTCTACTCAGCAGACTGAGGAAAGTGAGGCATTTTATTTTGTGTACGGTGCTTCCCATTGGAATATTTATACCAGGGTTTCTATACAGGATGTATTCCTTATACTCCTTGTTAGAGACCTGCTACTGACGACTTGAATCAGTCATGTTGCTAGATATGGCACCACTGTCATAGCTTTTATATTCTTACTTGTGTGTCAAAACCGTGTTTGGGGTCTTTGCTATCTGCTAAGGCATACTCTTTGGAATGATGACCCTAAGACTGACAAAAGAGTAGTTGTGCCTGAGACATGCAGCATAAGAACTGTGAGCCATTACAGCAATACATGATCCATGTATAGATGGTTCACTTCAGGTAAGTTTGGGTCTATAGCCGTGTTCCAAGATTGCAAGTGCTGTGGGGGGGAAAAACCGATTCAAAGATTTCAGTGAAGAATTCTGTTATCCATTTTGTGTATGTCTTTTTGTGAGGTGAGATCTGTAGGCTGTGACATGATAGAAATCAATAGATAACACTATTATAACAGTATTATAACAGAAGAAAACAGGAACTAGTTGGGAATTAATAAAATCCCTTGGCATATTATGTAATTCCCCTTTCTGTGACAGTTATAATATTGTTGGGTGGGTTTTTTTATATTGCCCTGCCTCAAGTTAGCAGAATAAGGTTGGAAATATTGTTCAGGTGTCCAGTCTTGGCTGAGAATTTTTTTTGTGAGTGCTTTTTTGTTTAGGGTTTTTTTTTTTTTGAGGGGTAGATTAGGGTAAATTTTATCTTTAAACTTTATTCCTTTAAACTTTATTCCAATTTTGTAGCTGAAAGGAATCCAATAGACTCTGTGGGATTTGAGAGAATTCATGTGGAACAATAAAGTAGCTAGAATGTGCATCTGAAGAATTGCTTATTGCATGGCAAATGTCAACCAGCAGGTTATTTGCAGCTAATTAACAAGCACAATGTGTGAGTGGAATGTTTTCTAATCAATAAAAAGGCTGTTGTTTTTAATTTCTAATGACATTAGTTGACTCTTAGTGTACAGTTGGTTAGTTACAAGATGTGTATTCTAATTTAATTTATAAAATTTGAATCTGTGAGGGTGAAAGGATGGAAAAGGTATAAGGTATACCCAGAGTTTGCCTAATCCATTCCAGATGGACAAAATGTGTTCTAAATGTGCTTTATTTAATACCAAATCCAGAAGAGTGACCAATGTCATGGAGTAAAGCTCAGACTTTCATGCTGTGACTTGAAGTATGAAAGCTCTTTTCTTTTTAATATTTTTTTATTAGATTGATTAAAATAAATGATACTGAATAAAAAGACTGAGTAAAAATAATGTTCTCCTCTCTCAACTGAAGACACAAATTTTGGGTGTAGTCCCACAGTCTTATCTTAAGATGTACTCACTGAGGGGAGCTGGTTACACACATGATTTCCTGAATTTGAAAACTTGAGAATGTCTACCAGCACACAGGATGAACAATGCAACTCATAACTGCCCCAGTTAAGGTTTTCCTCTAAATGTGGAAATGAAACTTCTGGCAATTAAAAATGCATGAGGATAAATCTACAAAATACGAAACTACGTATGCTGTTGAGAGTAATGATATGTTAATGTCTTCTGTAGTTTACAAATAAATGTTTCCATTTGTACACTAGACTTACTAGACAAAGAAAAAAATCCAGTGAAAATTACTTTTTTTTTTTCTCCAGGCATTCACCTTCTGAGTTGCACAAAGGGTCATAAAACTATTCAAATTATAGTTTTTCCAGGAAATGTTTGGTGGTAATAGTTTGGGATATCTGTTAGAACACTCAGTTACTGCTTGGCCAGATATCTGACAAAGGGCTTTCTAGTAGTTTGAAATGTTGTAATTGCTTCTTTTTTTTCATAAAGTACATACACTTGTTTAAAAATCTCTCATTTTTAAATTTTCTTCATAGTTTAAGTAGAATAATTGCCTTCTTCTATGTTTTTCCCTTCTCTTGCTTGAGTATAATATTGGGGCTGTTACTTTTTTCATAACCTGCAATGACTGGCAGAATAATACATTTGTTAGTGTCTATTTTGTTTTTCATTCTTAGCAATCCAGAAAAACATATTAGACCAGTTTATTCACTGGATTTTCACCAATTTTGGATTTTTTTCTGTGATCTGTTGCATAAATTCTGTCTCTTGCCACACATGAATATATATATACTACATTTTCATGTTTTCTTATACATTTTAAACATGAGTCTGGACTTTTTAGCTCAGCTTTACAGCTACCTTTTATTAGATTGGTTATGTGTAAGAGTACATTAAAAATGTGATTTTAATTAGGACATTGGTTGTAAATTCATTCTTTTAGTGGCAACATCATATCTATTTAATTTTAGTATTCACTATTCTCTAGTTTCTGATAATTTACACCAGTCTTTCCTAATGAAGGACATGATTCTTTATGCTTTGAGGTCAATTGCAGCATGCCCATTATTTCAGTAGGATCTGGATAAGATTTCAATTTGAGTTCGTGGCTGGTTCATTTTAATTATGCAAATAGTGAAGTAAAACCTAAACTGAGCACTGTCTGTTCCATGCTACTTAAAACTTTCTGAAAAATGTTGTAATGGAAGAATGAAGTAAGGTGCATGAGTATCTTAACCTTTTTAAAATCAGGTATGGTTTTCTCTGAAGAGTTACTCATTTCTGTATTAAATTAATGGCTTTTATAAACTTCCTAACTAATTTTTAAGTACATTCAATGTGTTAAGTGTACTTTCCAAAGTGATTAGCATTACTTACGGTGGTTTTTTTTGTGATGTTTTTCCCTCCTGCTTGCTTGCTGTCTGTGAATTCACAGCAAAGAAGTGACACTTGAAGCGAAGTGTCTGGAAATTTTCCAGTCAAAGAGCAGGTGTGAATAGGCAGGAGCAGAGGATATTACAGAATCATTTCAAGTAAAGAAATAAATTGTAGTTCATGTCTGCAGTTGTAACTGTTCTGTGTCACTTTCATAATGTATGATGAAATACAACTTTAATAGCTATTAAAATTCTGACAGAACTGGATGGTGCAAGTAAAGTAAAAATCTGCAGTTAAAATTCCATGCTTGAATATTTTGTAATTGCTGTGCTGGACTAATCACATGTGCAGGGTTAATTGGTACTGAAGCTGATTTTGAAATCAGATCTGCTAAACAAGAGATAAATTTTTTGATTAAACTCAAATAAAATCAAACTCTTTTGCTTTCAGCTCAAATACAAATATTTTAATGAATGAGAAATTTGATAGACAAAATAAGAAACCACATTTGTTTACATGTGGTATATTCAGAATTAAATTGCTGCCTGTGTTGCATTCCTGATTATTTCCTTAACTGACACTTCTAGTTTTCTAAAGATAAATGTTTTACAGTCATTACTGTATGACGTAAGTGTAAGACATATGTTATGCAGTCTTTGTTATATAAAGTTAACTCTGGAAAATACATTGCTGGAATGTAAAGACTGAGATAACACTGAGAACTAACTGAAATTT
The DNA here is from genome assembly GCA_013399875.1 of Gymnorhina tibicen. Taxonomy (NCBI): domain Eukaryota; kingdom Metazoa; phylum Chordata; class Aves; order Passeriformes; family Artamidae; genus Gymnorhina; species Gymnorhina tibicen. Next base: position 15,160 of record VXAZ01003648.1, read on the forward strand.
TGGTCAAACCATTTATTTTGTCACAGCCTGTGAAAGAGCAGTGGTCTGGCAAACTGCAAAGCATGAAATGTGCAATTGTAAACACATTTAATGACTAGCAAATCTTATGTAGATTTGCTCTTTCATACAGTACATTCCAGTTCCTCCTAGAATTATTTTTTCTGGTCTCTTTTGTTGCTACCACATTGACCTATTATCAGCAGGTTAAATTGTGGCAGTGGGAGTATTCCAAATGGGAATATACTCCACAAATACAACTATTTCTGGTTTTTTATGTTTTAATTCTTACTTACTTCTAGATTTGTAAATCTTTGAACTTCTGATTTCTAGCCTTTACTAGCTGTATGTCTTCTCATCAATCTAATACAGGTCAGCAATAACATTATCAACACTGTGAATAAAAAAATCTCTTCTAATACTGCATAATCAAATGTCATTCTTAGATCACTAGTCATTCATTAAACATCCAAACATGCACTTATGCAAAATTCTAGATACTCCTAATTTAAAGTATTAATATACACTATATATATAATTTCAAATCTGTATTGAAGCAATCCATGACACCTGCTCTACTGCGGGCTGATGGGGTCCATCTGTCAGATGGGAGAGGAGCGTCTTCAATCTTAAGCTTGCCAAGCTGGTGAAGAGTGCTTTAGACAGAAGTTGCTGGAGGAAGGAAACCTCAATTCGTTCCAGTCCTACCAGTTTGATCCCAGGGCCAGCAAGAGATGCCCAGAGCTTGGACAGAGAGCACAGGTCAGCAGGAGAGCATGTGAAGAGCAGCACAAAGGAATTCCAGCTGGTCAAGCCAGTAAGTTGGCTTCATCCTTCATCAAGGACCCATTTTAAGTACCTCTGTGCTAATGCATGTAGCGTGGAGAATAAATAAAATGCAGTTTGAAACCTGCATATGCCTGCAGGGCTATGGCCTTACCAGTCACAGAGATGTTGTGGGCTGACTCATATGACTGTGTTTTGGAATGGAAGGATAGAGGCTGTTTAAAAGAAAACAGGCAGAGGAGACAAGCAGAGAGTGTTGCCTGCTATGTCAGTGACCAATTGGAGTGCATGGAGCTCTGCCTGATGATGGATGGAGAGCCAGCTGTGAGCTTACAGATCAGGACTAAAGGGAGGGCAGGTGACATTGTAGAGGGGGTCTGAACAGGAAGACCAAGTGGATGAGGCCCTCTGTAGACAGATAGGAGCAGCCTCATGTTCCCAAGAGCTGGTCCTTGTGGAAGCTTCAGCCACTCAGCTGTTGAAGGGACAACATAGTGGTAGAGTACTGTGGGATAAAGACTTGCACAGGGAAGAGGGGCCCAAGAAATCTGCTTAATATTCAAGGGTCATCGCCTCTAGGTCAGAAGCAATGCATCTTAACAAAGAGGAAGTCAGGCAGAAGTGCCAGGAGCCCTTCAGTGATGAACAAGGAGTCTCTGGACAAATTCAGGCACAAAACTTAAGCCTGCAGAGGGTGGAAGCAGGGAAAAGTAGGCTGGAAGGAACACAGAGAGATTGTGTGAGCAGCCAGGGATCAGATTAGGAAAGCTAATGCTCTGATAGAATTAAACTTGCTGAGGGCTGTCAAGGGCAACAAGAGAAACTTCCCTCAGTATGTCAATGATAAAAGGAAGACTAGGGAAAATGTGAGTCCTCTCCAGAAGGAAGCAGACCTGGTTACTTGGGACATGGAGATGGCCAAAGTACTTAATTACTTTTTTTCCTCAGTCTTCACTGGCAAGTCCCCCAGCCACACTGCCTGAATTGTAGAAGGCAAAGGCAAGAACTGGGAGAATGCAGAATCATTGGCTGTAGAAGATCCAGTTTGAGACCATCTAAGGAACCTGAAGGTGCCTGAGTCCATGGGACCTGCTGGGATGTATCCAACAGTCCTGAGGGAACTGGTGGAGAAAGTGGCTAAACCACTATTCATCATATCTTTGAAGTCATGACAGTCCAGTGAAGTTCCAGTGACTGAAAAGTGGAAACATAACCTCCATTTTTAAAAAAGGAAAAAGAAAAGATCTGGAGAACTACAGGCTAATCAGTCTCACCTCTGTGCTCAACAAGGTCATTGATCAAATGCTCCTGGAAACTATGCTGGGGTACGTGGAAAATAAGGAGGTTATTGGTGACAGTCAACATGACTTCACCAAGGGCAAATCATGCCGGACCAATTTGGTGGCCTTCTATGACTGAGTTATAGTTTTGATGGATAAGGGAAGAGTGACTGATGTTATCTACCTGGACTGCTGCAAAGCATTTGATCCTGTCCCACATGGCATATTTATCTCTAAACAGGGGAGACATGGATTTGATGGATGGACTACCCAGTGGATAAGGAATTGTCTGGGTGGTTGCACTCAAAGAGATGCAGTCAACAGTCTCAATGTCCATGTGAAGATCAGTGATGAATGGCATTCATCAGGGGTTGGTACTGGGACTGGCACATTTTAACTTCTCTGCTGGTGACATGGACAGTGGGATCGAGCACACCTCAGCAAGTTCACTGACAGCACCAGGCTGTGTGGGGCAGTGACACTGCAGGGAAGGGATGGCATCCAGAGGGACCTGGACAGGCTTGAGAGATCGGCCAGTGCAAACCTCATGGAAGTCAACAAAGGCAAGTACAAGATCCTACACCTGGGTCAGGGCCGTCCCAGACATAGATACAGGTTGAATGGAGAACGGATTGAGAGCAGCCCTGCAGAAGGGGTCTTGGGGGATCAGCAGATGAGAAGCTGAACAAGACCTATCAATGTGCATTTGCAGCCTAGAAAGCCAGTTTTATCCTGGGCTGCATCCAAAGCAGTGTGGCCAGCAGGGCAAGGAGGTGATTCTCCCCCTCTACTCTCATGAGACCCTACCTGTAGTCCTGCATCCAGCTCTGGGGCCCCCAACATAAGGAGGATGCGGACCACTTGAGTTAGGTCCAGAGGAGGGCCACAAAGGAAATTAGAGGGCTGGAGCACCATTAGGCTGAGGGAGCTGGAGCTGTTTAGTTTGGAGAAGAGGAGGCTCAGGGGGACCGCATAGCTCTCTACAACTACGTGAAAGGAGGTTGTAGTAGAGTGGGGGCCAATCTCTTCTGACAAGTCTCAAGTAAAGGGAATGGTCTCAAGTTGTGCTGGAGGAGGTTCAGATTAGATATTAGACAATATTTTTTTACTGCAAGTGTGGAATAAGCATTAGAATAAGTTGCCCAGGGAGATAGTAGAGTCACCATTTCTGGAAGTGGTCTGGGTGTGACACTAAGGGATATGGTTTAGAGGTGATAATGGCCGTCCTGGGTTGGTGGTTGAACAGATGATCTTGAAGGTCTCTTTCAGCCTTAATTATTCTGTGATTCTCTAAATTGAAAGAGGGTCGGTACAGGAACCAGCAGTGTGACCTGGCAGCCAGGAGGGCCACCCGTGTCCTGGGGACATCAGGCACAGCATGGCCAGCCGGGCAAGGGAGGGGATTGTCCCCTCTGCTCTGCACTGGGGCGGCCTAACCTCGAGTTGATGGGGGCAGTTTGAGCAACGCAATGTAAGAAGGATATTAAACTATTACAGAGAGTCTAAAGGGTGCCATAAAGATGGTGAAGGATATAGAGGAAAAGCCATATGAAGAGCAGCTGAGGTCATTTGGTCTGGAGAAGAGGAGACTGAGGTGATACCTCATCATGGTCTACAGCTTCCTCACAGAGGGAAACAGAGGACACTGATCTCTTCTCAGTGGCAGGAGCTGAAAAATGCCATTATAGAGGAGGTTTAGATTGGATATTAGAAAAAGTTTCTTCACCCAGAGTGTGGTTGGGCACTGGAACAGGTTCCCCAGGGAACCTGTGCTATGATCACAGCACCAAGCCTGACAGAGTTCAGGAAGTGTTTGGACAATGCTCTTGGGCGCACAGTGTGTTTATTGGGTGTCCTGTGCAGAGCCTGGAGTTGGACTCGATGATCCTTATAGGTCCCATCCAACTCATGATATTCTATGAGTTATATTAGTTATTAGAAAGAAATTCTTCACTACATGGGTGGTGAGGCACTGGAACAGGTTCCTCAGAAAAGTTGTGAATGCCTCATACCTGAAAGTGTGAAAGGCTAGGTTGGATGGAGCTTTGAGCATCTGGTCCAGTGGAAGGTGTCCCTGGCAATGGTGGGGTATTGGAAGTAGGTACTCTATAAGGTCTGTGATCCTGTGAATACTGTAGAGACAGCCCAAAGTTGTTCTGTGTGCACTGCCAAGGCTTACCACTATTGATATATATGGTAGTGGTACCTCAAGCTAATACATTTAACCAACAATTTTATTTTTTTTTTTAATGTATGTGCAGTTATCTTCATTTGAGTAATGACCGATCACTTCATTAATAGGCAACAGTTATATTCAAGCAATTTAGAATGGTTTCTCGAGTCAAAATGTTAATTTCTTAATAGTGATGGGTATTCTAATATTTGATGCTTTGGTACTGAATTATGTGTCGATCCTTTGTACTGAATGTTTCATATACTTTTCCTCTGTTGCATTTTATAGTTATTTTATATCAATAGAGAAGTGGATTTCAGTTATAAATGCTGTTGAACTAGACTTGGAACAGTGGTCAAGATCAGTTTCAACTACCACAAATAGGAAAATACTGCTTTATATGAAAAATGCTTTTACACTCAAGAAGCTTTTTTTATTTAGGTTTTGCATATTAAGTATAAACTTGATGTCTTATGTAAGTGGAACAAATACTAAAGTGAGTAGGGTTGTGTATGTTTTATTTTAGCACTTATTTTCGTGCATAGTTAGGATGGTAAATTCCAGGAATGTGGTAATTAACAATAGAAAATATTAGACCTAGTGCAGGGAACCCTTGGGTGATGTCGACTCAAACTGCCATGAAGGTGTTACTGATTATTTGACTTGCGAAATTGACCCAACAATCACAAATTTTTCAGCATATATTGCAATAGTAATTTCCTCATTCTAGTTTTATGTGAGAATTGTTTCTCTATGATTTGTGGACCCAAGCCTAAAACCATGATTAAAAATGATCTTGGATGGGTTTTAAGTACCTGATTTGTATCTTCAGAGTAATTCCTCAAGTATGCTGTACTTACTTTTGTATACAAAGTAAGTAATCTGCAAAAACCAGTCTTAACCAGCTAAAAACCAAGAACTTTTTTGTCACCTTTGTGTCTCTCTTCTCATCTGCTTTCATCATGCATGGTGAAAGTATTCTTCAATTTTTGACTAGAAGTCTTTCTGTACTTTCTCTGTTTTTTCCTCTATTTTTCTCTATTTTTTCTCTGTTTTGAACTAGATTATCACTGTAAGTCCCTTCAAACTGAAATACACCTTTCTTAATGGTTTATAGAAGCTTTTACTTGAAACTTATTCAGGCAAGCACTGAATTATATAAAGTGTTTTAGTGTGGAAGGGTGTAGTGGTGAACTTGCATTCTTTCAGAGAGAGGAGAGGTATTTGTTTTTAGTATGTATTTTCCTGCCTGAAGATTAAAATTTCCTTTAATAATCTTTATACCTCAGTATGAATTTTTTTTTTTTGTGGTAGCACAGTGCAGTGAAATATACTGTATTCTAGTTGCAGCAAAATCATTATTTTTTACATGCAGCAGTTTTATTTCAATAAATTAGATACTTCTATTTATGTGTAATGGATAAATTACAATTGTTCTGACCATTACAAGAATCAAAAATGTATTAAAACATTTAGCTGTTAGATATCAGACACACAGAGGCAGTGTGGCTGCTTGGCTGTAAAAGAAGATTTTAATCTTCCTGAGCCTCATCCAAAAGGCCTTTCTGCCATCAGAAAAATACATAATTATGTAATTATTATACATAATTTTATCATCCTGTGTGACCTCTAAACATTTAATTTCTCTTTAAGTGTTTCTGTTTAGTGAGTTATCAGGAAGAGTATTTACTATGGCTGCAGTCCTGTATTTTGATCTATAAGTCAAACTCTCATACTAATGCCCAGTGCCTTAAATATTAACTTGGCTCTGCACAATGATATATATCTAAAAACTATCTCTGCATGAGTGTATCATATTGAAGGATTTAGGCCATTTAGAGGGCAGAGTACTTTCTTCTTGCTTATAGGTGATAACAGCTAGATTTAGTGTATGGAAGCGAGGGGAAGGAACACAAGAATGTTTTGTGTGTGTGCATGTGTGGGGAATGACACCAAAACCACTTTTTCCTTCCTCACTTCAAAGCCAACACAGCGATGCAGATTCCTCAGCCTGAATCACCAAAGTGTCACTCTTTAAACAAAATGTAGTACTTTGGACTTTTTTTACAATGTCATAGTGTTACTTTTAAAAAAACATTTCTGCCAACTTCACATGCTTTTTATTTTCCCTGCCACGCTGAAGTTGTGACTTGAGTTCAAGTTATATGACTTCTGTAGAACTAGGAAAGAATTAAAATGTTAATGGTATTTTCTTTAAGTCTGAAAAATTATTTCTGCTATTTCAGTGATGGTATTTCACTGTGCCTTCTTTTGTTAGAGGTCACTGTTAGTGACCTACTTGTATCTTGCAAACAGTGTATGCCATAAGCTGTTCTGCCATCCTTGAGATTCAGATGCATCCTTTGCTCCCTCGATGTGTGTTAGAGAGTCTTCTCCCGTACAAATCTTAAATCACTTGTTCCCCAAGTGTCTGGTGCAGCTGTATGGAAGTATTTTCTGTGAGGTAGTCTGGAGCAATGTTTTGTGGGACTGGTGATACAGATGTGTTTTAGTGTCCTGTTTCTAAAATCACCTCATCTGTAGAAATAGAATTGCTCTATTGTTAAACAGTTATTTGGAATCATACACCCATAGCAGTGTAAAATAAATGTGTACTTCGGAAATTTTTTTTTCAGGTCCAGAGACAATAGATACATAATAAAAACTCACTAAACTGAAGGGTTCATTAAGGTCCTTTGGCTAAGAGTTTAGTTCCTGTGATACTCTGTAGTCTTGTGGAAGATTTGGCAGTGAGAAGTCATGCTCAACTGTGAAGGACTTTTCTCATTTAAAATTCTTTTCATTCCCACAGGGTATTTCATTAAGGAATTTCAACCTTTCTGTTGCTAGATCATTGTCTTCAGCTTTGGAAATACTGGTGTCCCATGATTCCACATAGTTGGAAATATGCAGCCTGTAAAGTCTGTTCAGGGCTCAGAGGAAAAATTTTTTATACTTAGTAAGACAATGTACAGTTCTCAGTGTGTAAACCTCCTTCCTATGAGTGCATGAATTTTGGATTTTAGACACACTAGTAAATGTATTTGATATTTGTAAATGACAAGCATATGATAGAATTTATCAGTGTGTGTCTTCAGAGACAAGACACTTGGATAATCAGTTTGAGTGGAGCTATTTCCCTAAGTTATCTTTTAGCTTTACTGGTTCAGTATGTGTAGTTTCTTCTAGCTCACAATAAAATACTTTGTTTCTGGGATTGCTGTTTCCATTTGTCAAATACTGTGATTTTTGTAGTGTAACTACTTTGTAAGGTGCTTTGTAAACTACTGTGTAAGGTGCTAGATTACAAACTGGATAAAAATTAAAGAAAATAGTATAATAAAAAAAGAAAGATTTTGTGTCTGGTAACACAATATCAAAGATGCATATATATGTAAGTGGCAGTTTAGTGTAGTATTTTGAATAAAGAGGATTATAAAGACACAACAGAGAAAAGACCATGACTATCTCATACATTTGAGGAAATTTCAAACATTACCCCTTCTCCTATCACAACAAGCTCTTGTAAAAAGTCGCTGTCCAGCTTTCTTGTAAGCTCCCTAGGTACTGGAGGACTGCCATAAAGTGTTCCCAAAGCCTTTTCTTCTCCAGGCTGAACAATCCCACTCTCTCAGTGTGTTCTCCCGGGAGAGGTGCTCTGATCATTTCTGTGGCCTCCTCTGGACTTGCTCCAACAAGTCCATGTCCTTCCTGTGCTGGACTCCAGAGCTGGATGCAGCACTGCAGGTGGGGTCTCACCAGAGCAGAGCAGAGGGGCAGAATCCCCTCCCTGGCCCTGCTGGCCCTGTGCTTTGGATGCAGCCCAGGATGTGGTTGATCTTCTGGGCTATGAGTGCACATTGCTGTCTCATGTTCAGCTTTTCATTCACCATCATCTCCAAGTGCTTGTCAGGGCTAATCAATTCATTCTTCAGCCAGCCTGTATTTGTGCTTGGCATTGCCCTAACCCACATGTCTAAGACCTCCCCATTCATTAACAGCAGTCTGTCTCCTCTCCTTTTAATTGCCCTAGGTTGAGACAGGCTATCTTCTTCCAAAAGGCCAAACCTCCCTTCTCTTAGCCTGCTATGTATTTGTTGTAATGTCTTTTACTGGTGTGGAGAGTTTGCCTTCTTTATGACTAAACTTACTAAACCAACCAAACTTCTTCGCTGCTACGTGCCTTTAGACCTGAAAGATCTGGAATAACAGTAATTTAGTTAAAATTACCAAATGGGAAATGGTCTGCTGAGGAAGATACTGCGTTACGTTTCAGAACTCATTCTACCAGGCATGCTGTGGTAGCTCTGTTGAAAAATATTTCCATGCCTGGCATGGACTGCAAGACAAGGATTGGGGTAGCAAAGTGCTTCCCACTGTAAGTGAAATGCAAGTTCGTGATCAGCTGAAGAACCTGAACATACACAAATCTATGGGACTTGATGAGATGCACTTCAGAGTCCTGAGAGAGTCGGCCAGTCATGTCAGTCAGGTGAAGTACCTGGTGAGTGGAAAAAGGTCCCCCTTGACCAATGTCCTTTTACAATGTCATTTATCTGGACTCTGTAAAGCCTTTGACATGGTCCCTTACAACCTCCCTCTCTCTAAATTGGAGAGAGATGGATTTGGTGAGTGTACTGTTCAGTGAATAAGGAACTGGTTGGATGGTTACATCCAGAGGAGAGTGGTCAACGGCTCAGTGTTCTGATGGACATCAGTGACAAGTGATGCCCCTCAAGGGTCCATATCGGTACCACTGTTATTTAATGTCTTCAACCATGACGTAGACAAAGAGGTCGAATGCACCCTCAGCAAATTTGCAGATGACCCCAAGTGAGTGGTGTGGTTGACACATCTGAAGAATGGGATGCCATCTAGAGGGACCCGGACAAGCTTTAAAAGTGGACCCATGTGAACATCAGAAGATCCAACAAGGCCAGTTGTAAGGTGCTGCACCTGGGTCACAGCAAGCCCTGGTATCCACACAGGCTGGGGGATGAAGGGATTGAGAGCAGCCCTGCCAAGGTTGACTTGCGGCTGGATGAAAAGCTGGACATGACCCAGCAATGTGTACTTGGATTCCAGAAAGCCAAATGTGGCCTGGGTTGCATCAAAAAGATGTGGGCAGCAGGTTGATGGAAGTGATCCTGCTGCTTTGCTCTGCTCTTTGAGATCCCATAGGGAGTATTGCATCCAGCTCTGAGGTCCTCAGCACAGGAAGGACAGGAGTGAGTCCAAAGACAGACCATGAAGATGACTGAAGAGCAATGTAAAACCTCTCCTATGACGAAAGGCTGAGAAGCTGTTTATTCTGTATAGGCAATGCCCCAGTCAGACTTTACTGCATCCTTCCAGTAGCTAAAAGGAGACTACATGAGAGCTGGAGAGGGACTTTTTACAAGAACTTGTAGTGATAGGACAAGAGGGAATAGTTTTAAAATGAAAGAGAGTAGATTTAGGTTAGATACATGGAAGAAAATCTTTATTGTGGTGAAGCTCTGCGAGGAGGTTGCACAGAGATGTATCTGATGCCCCATCCCTGGAAATGTTCAAGGCCAGCTTGGACCCTGAACAACCTGGTCTAGTGGAGGAGGTCCCTGCTGAGGGTGGTGGGGTTGGAACTAGATGATCTTTAAGGTGCCCTCCAATCCAAATCATTCTGTGGTCTCTAACACAGCAATAAGTGTTCACTGTGAACACCAGGTGATTTCTTGGGATGGATGTGGCTCTGAGTAGAGACACACAGTTGTTATTGCCCTGGATCCCAGGAACAGTCTCCAGAAACTCAGTGCTACATTGCAGTCCTCTAAAGCAAAGATGATGTGTATTGACTACGAGAAGGAAGCAAAATTACTACTGGTATCTACTGTGCATCAGAATTTACATTGATGCACCACGTTTTCACATCCTACTTTCTCCTTCCTAAGTCTTCACAGCCTTGATTTTGAAAATTAGGGGAAATTGTCTGAGTGTGTGGAGCAGGGGAAATCATACTAAGTCAGTACAAACCAGAAAGAGAATGGTTGCCTGTCAATACTAGGGCAAAAAAAGAAGTCTGTAATCATATTGGTAGTAGTATTTTTATGAGAATATGCATTTGGATAAAGTATCTTAAAGAATCCAATTTGGTGGTAAGTAACATAATTTATGTAATCCACCAAAATATCTTACTCTTTTTCAGCTGTCATTCTGACTTTAATATGTCACAGCATATATTGTTAGGAATTACATCAGTTCTATGTGCTGAAATCAAGCAGAGAAGCTCTTGTTTTTCAGTACTATACACTCCCTGAATACTGTATGAGACATAATTTTATAGCTGGTCTTAACCCAAAATCTTGATGATCTCTTACTACACGCATCTATTTTTTTTCCAAATAGTTACCAAGTAATTTCCTGTTACATTTGGTGAGGTTGAATCCAAGACTGCCAGCTCATGATTGCTTCATATTTCCAAATACAGCTTTTAAAGGAAACTTTAGAAACACAGTCAGATTCCTGATGTTTTGCTTTCCACAGATGAAATTTTTTAATTTTTTTTTTTTTTAAATAGCCATCATAAGCTATGGTTGATCATACTTGAATAAACTATCATCTGTATGCATTTGAATGTGTTTTCCCACTAAGAGAGCAAAACACAAGTGAGGCAAGCTATTTGAAAAATGTAAGGAAGGAGGTGAAAGAGTTGAAATCGAACCCTATACAAGTATTGTAATAGTCTTCATGCAGCTTTTAAGTTTGGCAGGGGTTCCAGTAAGGCAGTTTGCTATTGTTTTACTATGCTATATTGGAAAAAAAAATTTAAGATATAACTATGACCTTTAAAGAGACATTGGCAATGCAGTTTGTGCTCCATTTCTAGTACTTTTCACTGACCAGGTTTCAGGTGTGTATTGTATACTTAGCAAATATATAAAGCATAGGAGGAATTGGTTCACAAACATCCAGAACTAATCACTTGTGTTCTACAATTTAGGCTAAAGAATTTGAAATCTCTACAAAAATAATATTCTGCTATATTTGGCAAAGAGTGAGAAACAGAAAACACATATATACTTGTATACTCTTAACACTACTTTTCTTTAACTACTTCACACGCTTCTAGAAGTAGTTAATTTTGCTGCAAAAGTATGCTTCAGGTTGATTATCAACAATTTTATTAACCCAAAGGTAAAATAAATTCAGAATATCTTTTGTAACTGGTTCTTTATGTTCTTACTTTTTAATATTTTGTCCTCCAGCCTAGTTATACTCAACACCAGAATCTTGTATGAAGGGAAAAAAAAGGCATAAAGGCCTTTTTCATGTGTCACTTTGAGTATCTTTATGTTTCTGTGTCCAAATATGAGTGTTTTTAAGGAGGCAGAATATTCAGAAAGTGACGTCTTTTACTTGGAAACCAAAGCTCCTAGGTTATTTAGAAATAGAGGCATTAGAAGCTATTCAGAAATATTTGAAGTATAGGTATTAATTCAGCTAAAACACTAGCCCACTAAGAACACAGAAGCACCATCATATAAATTGTGGTAATATTTCAAACTAAAAAGTTTAGATTTTCAATAGGAGACAGAAAGCACTTAAACATTGCTTAAAAACCGCCTTTTCTTTTTCAGGACAAAATTTGCTGGTTATGTTATAATTAAGTTATTGAATCAAAGGTGCCTAGGTCATCTATATTTAAGGTTCTCTTTTTTAGATACAGAATTGATCCTGACTCCCACTGCTCATTAGCACATGAGTATCAGTTGTCATATTCTGACAAAATTTCTGTTTAACGATTACATTCTTGCTGGTCTCAATCTTTGCTATTGCTGTTTGATAACATTTTTTTCTGTGAACTGCTGTGTGTGTTAGTATTAAAATACTTGTTATGCTCCCCCATACATACACTCCTCCCCCCTTCACTCCTCAACTTGCACCTAACAGGGCCTGATTGTCAAATCTTTATTCTCCTAATTAAGTCTTATAACTTTGATAGAGCTGTTTTCTTGCCAGGATAAGAATTCTTTGTGTAAAACTTATTTATCTTTTTAATCTTAACTTAGTTATCTTTCAATAAATTTTTTGTAAAACTTCAAGACATTCAGTTGTGTTGATAATACAATGATACTCATTGTATCCAAACAGGTCTCTTACCATGGGTTCTTACCTGCTAAAAGGTCTGATTGTGCCACTACAGGCATAAATAATAACAAATAACCAAGAAACCATTTTAAATATAAAGTACAGTATTTAAATACATGCTTTTCATATGCATGTTACTGAAATTCACTTGAAAGTTAATTTCACTGACAGTATGCTTGGGTCATATAAACTTACAGTCTTACAATTTTGACTGTTAGTACCTTTGTCCATGCCATGCCACAGATGTCTGCATCCCCTGAAACCATGGCAACAAGAAAAATGGGCTTCACTATCGCTTCATTTTTCTTAGTACTTATGCCAAAGACACTGTACTTTTATCTATCCACAGACTTGTACACTGTGTGCTTTTTCTTTTAGCCCTTTATATAGCAGATTAGGCTAGTCTGGATTCTTCTGGTTTTGTGCAGCTTGATCATTGAAAAAGAACATCCGCACCTTCTTCATACCTTTTCTCTAGTTTCCACAGTAAGAGAATTTAGCAAGTTACAGATGGAAATAAGAACCAGGTTTAGAAATATGCCCATGCTGTAATGCTGCTCATTCTGTTTTATGATACACATTTGAAGTAGCATTACTGGACACATCCAAAGTTTTTTGGTTTGTGGTTTTTTTTTTGTTTGCCTGTTTGTGTTTTTGTTTGTTTGTTTAGTTTGGTTTGTTGGTTTGGGTTTTTTTTTTCTGAGAGGACAGTTAAATCAAGAAAGACAGTCTTAAGCTTTTTATAGTATTCAGTGAGAGCTTCCACAAAGCAAAAATGAATGCTATATGCTTATTTTTTATAATTATGCTAAAGACACATCTTCTGCTATTCCTTATGGATTTAATTTTACTCTTTAATTGGAGTCTTTCTTTTTCTTTGGAATCTGGTAAAATGAAAAGATAAATTCTCTTCATCCTCCCAAACAGAAATTACGGCTGAGGTGTGCTCCTTTGATGGTTTTGTGAAGTTTGGTTCCTGATACCTGTGATATATTTTCAACCAGCAATCTATGGCTGGTTTAGTAAAAGCCATCAGTTACCTGACCCTGGAACTGGTGATCTGTTACACGGTGACGAGCATTGAGGAGTAGATTCTCCCAGAATCACATTTCTTTCTGTAGTGACTTTGAGAGCAGGATCATTATTTTGTGCCCTTTCCTGCTTTAATGCTCTTTTAATGCACTACCAGTCACAACTTCCATTTTTTTCTCCAGACTGGATGGCAGATGATCTTTCTTTCTCTAGAATTTTAGATTAGATTTAGACTTTTAGACACTATTAGATTTCTAGATTCTAGGTTTCTGGATTCCCTCCTGCCTACCCCCTGCCAAAGAAATCTTCACATGACTTGAAATAGTTAATTACCTGGGTTTTTTTGCCCAAGCCCTACTGGGGCATACAGATTATCCTGAATATGTCCCCACAGCTTAAGTCCACAATAATTTTAAACAGTACCTTAAGGAGATTTCAGAGTTTGACGGTTTACTGTTAGTCTGCATTCTGAGTCTTTGTGCATGTGGTATTGCAGTTTGCTGGAAAGATACACTTGTGTCCTGCGTACTGCAGAAAAAGGATGTTTCTACACATGTGCACTTTATTTTTTAAAAGAGAAATCATTGTGACTTTCATAATTTGGAATTGAAATTTTTTTTATTATCTCTCAGAACATAGTTGTCATTCGGGACGATTCTCTGTTTAGGTAATTATTATAATTAGTATTTCTCCAAGTAGAAGAAGATATATGTCCATATTAAAAAAGTTGCTACAGTGACTGGCATTGTTTTTAGCAATCAAACTGCGTGAATCTATTAATGATATTTGAGTCTTGCTTGAGTTTTGGAGGGATGCTGTGAAAACACTTGCTCTGGCATTACAGGTATTAAGACAGGTCTGTGGATAAATGGAGAGAGTTTTTCCCTTGTAAAAGCAAGTTATTATTACTTCTCAGGAATAAGAGGTTTAATTAAAAATACTTAAACATCTAGGAATAAAAAACCTGAAATATTACATTGTTTCAAGTCAAATACTTACTTTATTTTTCCCCATTTCTAATTCTGACACCCCCCAGGCCCCCAAAAAAGTGATTTTCAAAAGAGTGATATAATTTCTGATCAGTTGTTGTTTAAAAAAATTGAAAATGTTGTCAGTAAGATTTTTCTTCTTAGTAGTGAGATGTAATTTTGGTAGTCTGGAATTTTTGTAACCTTACTAGTTACTCACTCAAGAGTGATGAAATCTTGGAGCTCTTAGTAATGGCTTTAGATTCAGTATAAAACTAACTGGACTGTCAAATCCTGGTCAGTCCAATGGAGAAGGAAGAATATTTAACTAAAATATTTTTTCATGTATTTGTTTGGATTCTTTCTGAAGTTGAGATGTAGTTCCTAAATGACTTACAGTTTTACATGTTTTGGTGTTTTAAGTACATGTTGACCAATATAACTTTTTTTGGGAAGACTCCTAGATCTACATGGAGTAGATACTAGGAAGTACCAGTTAGATAATAGAAGTTAGTCCACAAAGCTGACTGTTTCACTGTCAATAAGCTGAGAGTTAATGCAGTTATGATCTTGAAGGACAAGATGCCTTAGTGTCAGAGCAGGAAGGATAGAAACTGCCAAAATTCATTATTTCTTTTCCATATGGCCAGTTACAAAACCTTGGTTTAAAATTAGCTTTTTACTGCATTGCTGAAGGAATGACTATCCAATACTGCTGTTTGAATCAAATCACTGCTGTAGGTATTTGTAATATTATGTTAGGACATCAGGTGTAAATTATTAAAGTTAATATTTTTGTTATTTCTGAACATTTTGTTCAGGTTTTGTTCTGAAAACTGTAGAACTTGTATTTTTGGGAGCTGATAACATTCAGCTTTCAAATGTATGTTATTTTTTTTCAGACCTTTTAAGATGGCTCTTTGGATAGCACTGAGGTTGCATTTGGATTGCCTTCACACTACTTCAGCCAGACCCATGTAAATCTCTCATTTATTACTCTCAGCAGCTTGAAAAAGGGAGTGCTAAGTGATTGGATAAATAGGCAGGAAGAGGTACAGGCAGTTCCTTAGCTTGCACATTAATTTAGCTGTACTGAAAGGTATTTGCTTATATTGTTATTTTAGGACAGTTAGTCCTGCTTAGAAATTGCAAGGTCATAAGAAATGCTGACAAATGTTCATTGTCCAGATTCTTTCAGAAGAAATTTCTGCCCTGTGAGCTCTTTCAACCACCTGCCAAAGCAGAGTGATATATGTTATGCAATTCTGAACAGTGTGTTTGGAATCACTAAAGAACAAGAAATTGTACTTCAAATACTAGCAAAACCAAGGAATTTTTCAGATGTGTGAAATGCAATCTGTTAGGTCATGGAAGTGTTTATGGGTCTTTGACCAAGACTGGTTTTGAAGCTATTCCATTTTAGTCACATTTTGGCTATGATTGTTAATTATTTAGTGGTTAAAAAAACCAAGCGTAAAACAATAGCAATAGTATGAGATGCAGTTGGTCAGGAGAATTGCAATGTTTTGCAATTCTATTTTTGGTTATGTCTTGATTCAATTAAACAGATTGTTTGGCAGTCCAAAAATCTGTTTCTGTATGTCCCTTCCTAAAAATGGCATTCTAAATAGTGTGGTGCTATGATAGAGGTAGTAACTTCACTGAAACGTGGCTCTTCTTCACAGTCTGTTCACTGTTGAATTTGCCATCTCTCCCTGCATTACTGGAAGGAAACCCTTCTTCTGCACATTCTCTTAAGTAGTTCAAGAACTTCAACAGATTTATGCATCTTGATTTAATAAAAAATTTTAACTAGTAAAAATAACATTTTAATTCAGATTTTTTGCTTTAGGCTTTTACAAGTTAGAGTCATAGAATAATAGAATCATTAAGGTTGGAAAAGACAGTTAAGATTATCAAGTCCAACTGTCAGTCTGACATCACCACCATTAAACAATATTCTCAAGTGTCATATTCACATGTTTTTTTAACGCTTCCAGGGATGGTGATTCCACCACTTCCCTGAGCAGCCTGTTCCAATACTTTACAACCCTCTCTGTGAAAAAAATATTTCCTAATATCTAATTCAAACCTCCCCTGGCACAACTTAAGGCCATTTCCCCATATCATGTCACTGGTTGCCTGGAAGAAGAGGCTGACCCTCACTTTTCTACACCCTCCTTTCAGGCAGGTGTAAGAGAGTGGTGAGATTCCCCCTTGAGCTTCCTTTTCTCCAGGCTGAACACCCCCAGCTCCTCAGATGCTCCTCTCAGGAGTTGTGCTCCTCACCAGCATTGTTGCCCTTCTTTGGACTCACTCCAGCACCTCAGTGTCTTTCTTGTAGGGAGCGGCCAAAAACTGAGCATAGCACTTGAGGTGTGGCCTCACCAGTGCCCAGTTCAGTGGGACAATCCCTGCCCTGGTCCTGCTGGCCACACCATTGCTGATCCAGGCCAGGATGCCATTGGCCTTCTTGGCCACCTGGGCACACCCTGGCTCATGTTCAGCCACTGTCACCCCCAGGTCCTTTTCCTCTGGGCAGCTTTCCAGCCACTCTGCCCAGCCTGTGGAGCTGCCTGGGGTTGTTGTGACCCAAGAGTAGAACTTGGCATTTTGCCTTACTTGACCTCATAACCATTGGCCTCAGCCCATGATCCAGCCTGTCCAGATCCCTCTGCAGAGCCTTCCTGCCCTCCAGCAGATCAGCACTCCCACCCAGCTTGGTGTCATCTGCAAACTTGCAGAGGTTCATCCACATAATTGATAAAGATGTTAAACAGCACTGGCCCCAACACAGTCCTGAGGAACACCACGTGTTTTTTTTCAGGTTCTTCCAAACAAAAGTGGAAATTTGATTAAAGTATTTACATTTGTAAATGACTTGTATTTATTGAATAAAGCCATGCTTAACAATAATAGAAACACTAAAATAAGTTAAACTGAACAAATGAGAACCAGACTACTTTGTATAATAGAAATTACAGTTAATAAATTTAAAAAAAATCAAATAGTGTATTTAATAGTGTATTTCCTACATGTTATCCAACCTCTTTCAAAGCATCCTTACTTTATTAAACTTTTAGATTGCTCCTTCATTTTCTATAAATTTGGGGAGAAGTTAAGTGTTTTAGTTCAATAACTTTACATAAATGAAACTAAAAATGAAAAAAATAATTTTTTTTTGGCCTTAATACAATGAAATTCTCCCCATTTTTTCAGCCACAATTGAAAGAAATATTTTCTTGGATGTTAACTTTTCTTGTTTGTAGATCTTATGATATTTACCTGGAATTATTTATAATGGTTTAGCTACATTAATTTCTAAAATTTACTCAGGCAAAAAGAAATAAGACATACTTATTTTTCTTTCTGCTTGAATTTCCTGGATTTCTTACAGTTAGTGCTTTAGGCAGTTGTGTTGGCATTGCAGAAGAGACCATGCTTTACAGAACAATGTCAGGTGTTTCAAACCTAACAGTCAACTAACTGGGGAGTGAAGTTCAAGTTTCCTTGTGTGTGTGTAGTTGTTAGGAAGATGTCAAATTGTTCCAACTCAGAGTGGAATGGAGAGGGAGCCTCTTCCCCCAGTTTTCTGTGTTGATAAAACATTTAATACGATACAATAACTATGGTTCTAATGATGCTTCCATTTTGAGTATGTAATTTACTTTCCAGTGAATATTCTGAAGAGTTGTATTAGAACATAATATTAATTTTTCCATGATTATTAATTAAATGATGTGAGGATTTTAGAAAACACCTACTTAGAATCCATGGGATTCAGTTCAAAAGGGACCTCTGGAGGTCTTCAGTCCAATGGTCCCCCTAAGCAGGGTGAGCTATGAGATAAAACCAGGTTTCACAAGGCTTTACCCAGTCAAATCTTGCAAAACCTGTTTGGGCAGACCACTTTACTGCTTGACTGCCCTCATGGGGATAAAGGTTCTCCTTAGAGCCAGCCAAATTTTCTGTTCAGCCTTTAAAATTTTATAAAACTCATGGGAATAATTATTTTAATGGTCTCATGGTAATATTCAGTATGTGGTAAAAAAATAAAACAGAAGTTCATGTCAATTTTAATATGAAAGAGTAGATTGTCAATTAAAAAAAATAGTGGAATTTTTCTTTCATAACATCTGTAAGGGGAACCAAACTAGTATTGGAAATACAACTGTAAGTGTTTTCAGGAAAGACAAAAATGGCTAAATGCTTGGTGGGCTTAATAAATGTAATGAAGAGGAATTTATTAATTTATTTTCCCACTTCAAGATAGGTTAGCTTTGAAAGACTAGTTTACAGAGTTAAGACTTGAATAATATATGGAAGGTTTAAACCTAAGGAATCACTGAGAAATTCCTTTTGACAATCATATAGTTTTAATATAGATTTAATAGCTTAGATTGAAGAATTCATATACAGAGAAAGGAGTCCTGACATGTGCATCCCTTTGCAAGATAGATCATGGTTTCTGCAGCCCTTTTTGTTTCCTTGCTAGTTCTGTGGTTCTTTTTTTTTTTTGTCAGGAGTAATAAAATAAATTACAGCAGCTTCACTCTTACATGCTCTAAGGCAAGGGGAAGTAAGAATGTATGCCTGCAGACAGTCTGGATAGATACAGTTGCCTAATCCTGACTTGTATACAATAAGAGTAATGTGGTTTATGAGGAGCCACTGCTCTAAGTTAGTTAATGTTTTCATGGTATTCAGCCATTCATTCATAACAGTTAGTTGCTGTTGTTATTAAAATGATTTGTAAGTTAGAAAGAAAATGATAACAGATGCTACACAAACTTTTTTTGTCTTCAACAGAGAGCTAATATTTCTTCCTGGCTTGTATTACATGGAAAAGAGGATGAAACAAAGATTTATGCAATTCTGAATTGTATGCATGGGTTCTGCTTTTCATACAGTCACACTTCAAAGATCCATGTGAGGTGCATGTATTCCATTTGCCAGCCCCTTTTAAAAACACAGAAAATCAAATTAAGTTCCTTCTGGTCTTAACATGACAAGCTGATGTGCTCTAACAAACTTGGACAAGATCTCAGACATAGTTTTCTTCTTGTAAACTTCATCTGTGTATTTCTTTTAAACTGATCCTCTTTGTTAGAACAGTCTTTGCTTCTGCTGCCATTTCATTCTGTCACTCTATGTATTTCTCTTCCGTTTAGTTCACAAGCAGACCAAAAAATATATTAGCTTCAGACTTTGTTAGCTGTATTTTGCATGTCATCTGGAAAACTACCACAGATGAACAGCACTCAATTGGCTTTGTATTGTTCTTTAAGCAATCACATCAAATTGTTTGCTGAAATTTCTTGAAGAGAAGAAATCCTTTTTCGTAACTTATTATAACACATGCTTATAGAAAAAAGCACTGAACTTGTAAAATATATTGCTGAGAGTTTGCTCATAAGACAAAAAGTTATTTTCATTCTAGTTAGGGTTAAAAATCATTTGGGTGAAATGACTCTTTGTTTTTGACCTTTAGAAGAAGTCAGCAAATAAACTTTATTGCATTGACTGAAGAAGGTTCTAATTACTGCATTAAGCTACTGAAATTTAGCTCTTTGTGTAAATATAACTTTGTGATTCTTTAATTGAGCCCAAGCACAATTGGGCTGGATGTACTGCTCCCATTATTTACAGGAAAAATAAGTTGTGACAGTGTATGTGTAACAGTTTCAATCTTTTTCTCAGAAATTTTGTACAAATATCAACCAGAAGTAGCAAAAAACAACCACTGCTCCTATTATTGGGTAATATTATTACTTTTCTGAGAAGATTTGGGCTACATGTCAAGTATGCATCATTAATCCAACAAATCAAATATATTGAAGATTATTGGGAAATGAATAAAGAACCTTATTATGCCATTGATTAAACTGGGCATGGTATGCCTAGATCTTGAATAGTTTGCATCATTCTGGCCTTCTCATCCCAAAAGGTTTTAGGAGAACTGGAGAAGAGAAGCAAGGATGAACTAAAAAACACATTACTTTCTTTACAGGGAATGACTAAGTTGAGGACTCTCTTATTTGGAGAAGTCAACTTTTGGGAAAATCAAATTTGGGACAACACTACAGTGATCTAACCAGTTTACAAGATTGTATGGAGGGCATAAATGAGAAAAAAAACATTCATAGCATCTTTCACCACAAGAACTTGAGGCTGCCCAGAAAATATAGAGGAAGAAAGACTCAAAACCAGGAGAAAGGAGGCAGCCCTTTTTTCTGCAAGGTTTAGCTAATGTTCAAACTTCTTGGCAAGTCACTTTATGGAAGCTGGACATATGTATGGGTTGAAAGGTTGGCTAGGCAAGTTCACAGAAGAAAAGTCCATTGAAAGTACTAAATACACAGAAGCACATCTGTCTCAAAAAATCTGAGCCAAAAATAGTTGGGAGAGTACTGGTATAATTGACGTTTTATGCTTGCAATGGTGTTATTCTTTCTTGGGCCTTCTGTTAGTTCGTTGGGAAGGCAGGGTACTGGGATAGTGGAATCTGTGGTCTGGCCCATGTTGCAATTCTTAGGTTCTTCTGTACCAGGTGTGGTCTGTCATCCTAATGAACTGCTATTCTTTATAGCCAATGCTTAGTCTTCTATGCCATATGCAGTGTGAGTAAGGGTAATAAAGTGGATGTTTTGTGTATAAAAATGTGATCTTCTCAGAGATTGTAAACTAATTGTTTACAATATTCAGAAATTCAGAAAAGAAAGAAAGGTGCATTCACAGCAAAATCATAGAAAGAAATAATAGAAAAACTTAGAAATATATCTACAGTATGCTTTTGCTCTATCTTATCTAATTTATTTCTGTACAACAGAACTAAAACTTGGTTAGTAATCATAGCTGTTAGCTGTGTTTCCCTTCTGCCAGAGGTCTAGACTAGTTGCTTCCTATTTTCTGCTGTGTGGCAGGATGCCCCCAACCACACCTATGTAATTAGTTTTGCTAGCTTTCCTTTTCCCCAGTCTTGGTTGCATTAGCACACTCTAAAAAATATTGCCCTACAAGCTGCTTGAGCTGTTCCGTGTCAATGTCTTTTGAAAAAAGGCTTTATGTATTAGTTGCTGGATTTATCCTGAATGTACTGATAGAGAAATTATTAGCAGTGTACTTGGGGTAGATATGTAGATATTTCTGGTTTATTCTCTAGCCTTGTTTGAGCTATCTACACCTGTGTAACTCCATCTAAATTTTGGCTCAGTACTGACAATGCAATAAAAGCTTCAATCACTTTTGAGGTTCAGAACACAACAAATTAAGTATTTCTTATGTTCTGGTGATAGTAAAATGCTGAATTTCTGAGTTGTTTCTGAATATTATTGAAGTCACCATTGTCACTTAGGCAGGTGGCTCTACATTTCTGATGCACTTGCATAAAATTTTTTTGTGTGGATCGGGAGTCATCTGTCCTAAGGGCACTGATAATACTACTGATTGTGGTAAACTTGCAACTGCTGTGCTAATGTTACATTGCCAACATTGATGAATACAAATGACAGCTTTAAAAATTTTTTTCAGAACTGAGTTTATTGTTACTTTTTTGACTACATTTGCAGTTTAGAAAAAGTAGTATGGAAGTGTCTCATTTACAGTGCCATTATTTAAAAGATTTATATAAATCAGGAGAGAAATAGTTTTTCTGGCTGTAACTCAGAATTTATCCACCCAAGGTAAGTATCAGAACAAAGTCCAACAGAGACAGACTTTGGTTGTCTATGGCAGTACTAAAGACATGGAAAACTAATAATAGAAAAAGCTATTTCTGATGAGTGATGTGTAACATGTATGTTATTCTTTTCCTTCATTGGTTTAAATAGCTCTTTTTGGTTTGAGGTTTTTGAGGAAGGAACCAAATAAGATGTGTTCTTTTTTTTAGGGCAGAATGCTGTTGTGGTGTACCACTTTCTGTAAGGCTAAGGATGTGCTGAAGTAAAGCTTTTAGAAAGACATCGGAAATACTGTGTAGTAGAGCATTTTACTGTTGGTAACCACTGCAAATCTAACGAATGACCAAATTATCTTAGGAGTTATTAATTCCATTACAGTTCTCTAGTATTAGTGGCATCCAGTTCTCTAGCATTAGTGACATTGTCTGCATTTGCAAAATGACCACTTTTTTAATATAGACAAGTATATGTATACAAAAAAATATGGTGAAAGTACAAGATAGTCACTGTTTTATTCTTTTTTATTTTCCATACTTTAGAAATAGGAGCTGGAGTTGTCAGAGGGTTTTGATCCATTTAAAAGAAATCTGAGATTACAGTTTGATCTGGCAGCAGTTCAGTTTATAGTCGTAGATGTTGGAACGAGATTAATTTAATTTTTCAAAATAGGTATCTTTCTGCCTGGTCTTTTACCTTTATTCAAAAATGAGACATCTAAGATTGGGTACATAGATAAATCGTGTTGCGTAGCATGAAGAATAAAAAAGATAAAAGTAATGAACATGTTAGATTTACTGTTGAGCAAGGGTGTGTGAGAAGGACGTATTTAAATAGCTTGTTCTTAAAACCTACAATAATTAAAAAGTGAGTGTCAAAAAGTATAATTTGGTTTAAAAGTGAAAAATAAAACCTTGCTTTCAGTGATAACATGTCTGGAAATGTTCCCTAAAAATGTAATCTTAATAATTTGTAGTATTTAGCTCTCTTTACTCTTAGTCAGGAGAGACTCAGTTCTGAGGCTTTATTTTGTTTTCTGACAACCTTTTCAAGCAGATTAACTGGCAAATGGTCTAGAATTATATATATGAAGTATGTGTTCACATATCTGAAACTTATAAGGAGCTTCATGTCCAGTCATACATATTTGTTGGTTTTGTCTAGCCTGAATTTTCTTACCTTTTTTTTTACATTTAAATTTCCATCCATCTTGGTAGATTTTCCCTCAGTGATTTGCTGTGATTGTATTTTTGTCTTCTAAATTCTTGTCCATTAAGAAATATTTCTTCAAAAGCCCTTGTTATTTATGTCAATATCTATCTTAAATATTACTCATACTTACTGGTAACTTTCAGAGTAATTTTGGAGTGGTTTGATGTATGTATAAGTAAACAGCTGGTCTTTCATACTGATTTTAAACATTTTGCTCTTCTAATAAGAGTTTTCATGCTTTACTCACTTACTGTACTTAAATAAAAGATATTGGGGGGGTTATTAATTCTTTAAAGTGTATCTAATACTAGTATTCATATATGTTTCCAATCCTGTAACAGGTATATTTCTATCTCAGTGTTAATTTGATGCCAATAGTTCCTTCTGGCACACTGGACATTTCCAGTAACATACAGCTAAGTAATGATAGTGTTTTATAGAGACTCTTTTCAGTTAATGGGCCAGTTTGGATAATGAGACTGGTTGAAAGGGCAGTGCTATTCTTGAATTTATAAATACACATTAACATGTAATAAGAAATAATTAATTTTGCCTTTGTATCTACTACTGTTAATACCACTGTTAGAACAACTTCTTGAATTGTAATATACACACTTAAGAGTTTAAAAAGCCTGTGAGTGCCCATGGTGGTGACAGAAGGGCCACAGTGTAATAGTACAATGCTGAGAAATTCCATGTATTAATCTGATTTAAAAGAAAATTTAAAAAGTGATTTTAACGAAACAGAGCTCTACTGAAACAGTGGGACTCAGCTTTGCTGATAAAGGCATAACCATATCCCTGAGACAGACACTGAAATAATTTGGTTTTTCAGAATAAAGAGGAATTAATGAAGGGCTGAAGACATTAAAAGAAAAATCAATTAAATGATAAGATGCAATCTCTGTCTCGGAAGTACCCTAAGCCACAGAGCCAGGGACTTCCATCAGGGAAGCTATCAGTATGAGCTGTCCTGTTTTCTTTGCAAACACTCACAAATGACTGCTGTGGAGGGACAGGCAGATAACAGGATAACCTAGTACAGTTTTTCTCAAATTATGCTGTAAACAGTTCTTAATGTGAGATTGAATAGCTTTTAAGGAGTATCTTTTTAACTTTTCTACCTTCTAGAATAAATTACTTACATTTTTATGCTGAGGGTGGGTGGAGGTATGATTGAATCATTGTGATGCTTTCTTTTTTAACAAACGTGTGAATCAGTATATCTCTTTATTTTTTATTTATTTTCATTTTAAATGTGGGAATACATTTGCTTTCATAGAACTCAGTGTGAGCTACATAGTTGCACAACTGCAAGCATCAGGCCTGAAAACTGACAGTTTGCAGGGATCAGGACGAATCTTCTTGCCTTTCTCTGCAGTGTACCAGGAGACACATGGCTGTATTCCCCTAAGGTGCCTGGGATTGGCTGTAGATGCAGATAACTTACCTGACAAGTTTGAGCAGTGCTTACAATATTCACAGAGAATTTGTCTTTCTTATCTGTTTGACTTAAGTGTCCTATTCAAATGATCAGGATCATGCTAGTCATCAGACTTGCAGAGGAAATGGATTTTTCTTCAAGTTAGAGTTACTGATAAGGGAGACTGCTTCAAGAGATAGTCTGTAGCTTACATCTACACTAATACATTAAATAAACGTCAGTGGCTTCTTTATTGCACTGAGTACCACTGGCTCAGATCTTGTGTACATACTACTAAGCTGGCTTCTCCAGAAAAGATTAGTTTTGTATGTTTTGCCTGTTAATATTTGTATGTGGCCAGCTCCACAACTTTTGTGGGAGTTCTTTGAGATCAGTGGTTCTCATGGGCCAAATCTGTGCAAGGAACATTTCAAAAAATTGTGAGAGAGTTTTAAAACAGCTTGATAATGCAGATAGTATAATTTCAGTGTCTAGTGTGATCCCTTTCACTTTTTAGTACAGTGTGCAAGTATATTTTAGCATGTTGCCTGCATATCCTGCCAAAAAAGACTAGAATTCTTTTCTTATTAAAGTGTCACTGTATAGTGCTTTTTAATCCTGGCCTGACAGGAGTGTATTGCTGCTCCAGTTCTTGCCCATCTCATTGAACAGATAATGGTCTGTCTATGCAGTTTCCTTCTGGCTGCTGTGTCAGTCAGAGTTGTCAGTGACAGCTGTACTTTCACCATGCATTTCCTATCTGTCTGCTGCAGCTCCTCAGCAGCCCCACAGGAATGCCCAGCAGTCCCAGACCTCTTCCCCATCTGCCTCATGAAACGACTTCTGATTTGTTCAGGGCAGGAATGGCTGTGTAATGAACCATCTTCCCTCCTACCTCTTTTCCATTCCACTTCCCCAGTGTGGTCACATTTCAGGGGCACTGCACCCACTTTATTAGGAGTTATATGATCTTCATTTTTGGCTTGGGCAGAGATTTTTCTTGGCTTCTCAAAATGATCTGGCTGCCATCTTATCCCAAGTTATTTACCTCTGTAACTGTGTTCTTTCATTCAACTTTTGTGTGGTGTCCCTCTTACACCATCTGTCAGTGAATTGAACAAACATTTTTGCAGTTGTCATAATCATGACCCTTGTCATAATCTTTATTAGTAGTTAGCTGAGATAATTGTTGGCTAGAGAATCTACCTTTTGGGTCTCTTTAGCTCATAAAGTATTTACTAAGATCCTGGTGATCAAACTGCACCTTTGTGTTGTTTTTCTGGGTGTGGGCTTTTGTTTTGTTTGTTTGTGAGCTGCATTTTTTTTTCTTTTTTTTTTCCCCATAGCAATTAGACCTATCTAATCTCATGGGCAGTCATGATGATTTGTATTTTCAGTGGTTTCTTGGCTTAAAATTACTACCTGTTAAGTATTACATCTGTAGTCTTCTGCATTTTGGAACCGAACATCTGAGGGCTAAATGGATTCCTTGAAGATTCAAAATAAAGTTAGAGGAAGTGGTGTCAAAACCAAAAAAAAGACAAGTTAGTCTCATTTGGTTAAATCATATAGAGAAGTAAATGATGGAAGCAAGCAATTTGGTTCATAAGAATGCCATGAGCTTTCAGACAATACACAAGCAGAAACCATTCATATGAAAGCAATAAGAAGAAAACGTGGAACTGGAAGATGATGTAGATAAAGTAAATAATGGGAAATTTACAGGGTTTTTTTTACTGGTAAACTGGGCATAGGAGCGTGTATGGATACCCTTACAGGAAATTAATCACTGTCAATAAAATTTGAATATTTAATGATGGCATATTTAGAACATATTACTACCCATGGATGTTCTTGCAAAAATAATTAGTGAATTGGAAAATAAAGTTGTCTTTTCCTTAGTTTTATTATCTAAGTTTCATTATCATTATATTTTCTTAAAAATGGTAGCTTATGCGTAATGAAGAACACACACTTCCCAGCAGAAATTGAAGAATACCATGGTCTTTGTTTTTCAAAAGTATAACAGAAACAAGGGACTTAATTCATAGCATTCTCTCTTCTCTCAGTTCTTTGTGAAACTGAACCTAGGATTAACTTCAGATTCATACCTGTAGGACAGTAAATTGATTCAGGCCGTAAGGCATATTTTCAGCTCTGCTGAAGTCAGTGACAACATTTTACTTGAGTGGAATTGGCTTTATTATTAAACATCCATTTTATCTAAGGATGTATGCCTTTAATTGTTTTTTCCATATTACCATTGGATATTAAAAAGCAGAAGGCTAGTACATCCTGTGTATTTCAGAGACTATGTTCTAAAGACATTCAGTTCTCAACTATGTTCTAAAGAATTTAGTTAGGGTTTTCTCACTAAATAAGACTGAGCCCCCAGTCTGCTTTCTCTGAGGAACAAATTTTGCTTGAACTTGAATAGGATTAGGTTCAGGCACTGTTCTGAAATAAGACATTTGCTTCCTTAATAATGTAAAAGTCAGAAAATGTTCAGTAAAAATCCTTCTTTTGCTCTGAATCTGTGTAATCTTGAAACTTAGGGACATTTCAGTGATTATATTTCAAGAGAAATAAGAGTGTTTTTTATAAGAATGCTGACTTGGTTACCTTCCCCTCCTCCAGACAGCAAACGGGAAATTAGTCCGCGTTTGAACCACCTTGATGAGATTAGTGCATATGAACATTTAAGTTCAAAATTATAGCTTAATCCCACAAACTGCTCCACACTCAGTACCCTTTAAAAATCAAAGGAATTCCATGTGGTCACAGCAGTCTGCATGCATAGAGAGTTTACTGGATTTGTTCCAAATTTTAAGCTTTGTTATTTTGTCCATGGATTTGGCTTGCAGACAGACTATAACTCTTTTAACAGTGAAAGGTATATATCTTGTGATCAGACTCCTATGTGATAACAGTCCTTACGGTATTTTTAACAGAAAATGTCTGGTGGCCTGAAATTAGTAACTGTTTGGCTTTAAAATGAAAGCATAAAGATGGTATCTTTTCATATTTTTTTTCACTTGCCTTTCAAAAGAGTAGAAATTATTCTGAAGCATACTGCAAGGAAATTAGTATAAATCCTTGAAAATCAATAGCATTGTGGGAGTGTTCTTTTATCACTATCTATATTACAGGATTGCATATTCAAAATATGAAGGTGTAGTTAAAGAATTGACTGCTGCATGACCACTGCTGTTTTAAAAGCTATGCCACAGAAAACATTTTAATTTCATTGCTAGCTCCAGATATTTACGTATTACCTCCACAAAAACCCATTAGCTTCTGTATGTGAAGGATTGTATCTACAATGACAAAAATGTTCCTTTAAAGAAATTTTTTAGCTTTTTGCAAAAATGTTTTTAATTTTAGTTTGTTAGCACATATTATTAAGATACACCATAATTATGGAAGGATAATGAGAAGGGCACTATAATGACAGTTCATAAGATGTTTTTAAAAAATGGCATAATAATTAAGAGTTCAATTAATTAGAATCAAAGTCTAAGTAGCACGACTTACACTTAATATTGTTTAGCTGATAAGTGTAAGACTGTAAGAGGCTTCCAATTATGTTGATTCTTAAGTAAAACTTAAGGTTTAAGAACCAGTAGCAGTCTATAGCCATGCTGCTGTAACTACATAACAGAAGGGTAGACTGCTGTATGGAGCTGGTGATTACAAAGATCCACTTTAACCATTTTTTTCTTACTGGCAGGTGTCCCACTGGCCTGAGGCCAGCGGCTGAGTGTACTGCAGCTTGTGGTTTACACCAGAGTGTAGAAAATGCCGACACCAGCTGGCTGCACATAATTAAACTGATTGCGGTCTGACAACTTGGACTATGATACAGATATGTGATAAATATACAAAGTATCTTAGAAATGTGATTCACTGACATACTTTATCTACTCTTTTTTCTTAACAGATATGATATCTGCACTTATAAAAACAAGCCTTGTGGAACACTGGGTAAGATTATAAAGAGAAATTTCAGCCTACATTTGCTGTTTCCTTACTTTATACTTAGCTATTGGTTTATTGACTGATTAGTTCTTTTAAAGTTTTTACTTTCAAAATTTTGTAGTTCTATAAACCTGAAAAATAAAAGATAATCTAGGTGGATTTTGGCTTTGATAGATTGCTGGAAGTTTGAATTATGTGAGCTGGTGCTGTGTGTTTCATCTCTGACAGCTGTAGTTCTGATAAAACTAGAAGATGACTCAATTGTACTTCTTACAGAAGAGAACTTGCTGTTTATTTCTATTTACTGGTCTTCATAATCTAGTTAAAAAAACAGAAGTAAAAATCCTCAGGAAAGCTATAAAAGTACCCCCATAAACCTTATGAAAGAAATGGACTTTGAGGTTTACACTGTTGCTGTGTTGTACACAGTGAGTACAGCTTCATATTTTTCCTTTCACAGAAAAAAATAGCACAGTGAGAGAAAATACAATACAATACAGTTGAACCTACAGTGCTTTGACAATGGAGAAATGAACATGGCAACCTTAGATTAAGGATGGAGAGCTATTGTTTTCTCCATATCTAAATATGTCACCAGAAGTTATTTACTGCAATAAATAATTATATATGACCTATAACTATAGGTTGTTGCCTCCAATGATGCTTTAATATATAAAGGGAACATTGTTCAAAGACTAATGTAACACTTGTTTAGATTTTTTTTTTCAGTTTGCATCCTTTCATAATCCTCTTTCTTGCAGGTGATTAAAGATACAATTCTATTTCAGCTAGTTCATATTATTAATACTTTTCTCAGTCAGAGTTCATGATTGTATTTACTTTATCTTTCCCTATATTACTGTATGCTTGGTAGCCTTAACCCATGTTAATTTTTCTGCAAGTCTCTTGCAAGTCAGTCCAATGCTTTTGGCAGAGGGGTGTAGTTTACATGGCAAAAGGTACCAGAATTTTGCCTGCTATAAATATAAACAAAACCCACAGCATACTTTAGTAAAAGGCAAATCATACTGATGAATTTCTAAATGTAATTGATTTTATTTGAGATTGGAGGTGACGAAACTGAAGGGACTGTCTATATTGATGTCTTAGAAGTGGCTTTGCGAGCATTAAAAAAAAAAAGATTGAAAGAGAATACATTCGTGCATGAACTATTTGATGTTTTTATGTGATACTTTTAACACAGATCATTAGTGTACTAGTTCTTACTGTATCAGATTTTGGCATAAAGGCAAATTCTGCTTCACTTGAATCCAGTGTAACAGAGGATAGATTCGGCAAATATTTTATTAAACAAAAAGGCTAATTAAAAAAAATTAAAAATAAGAGTCACATATGGTAACACTTCCAACTCACTGTTATAGGGTCTTGGCAACAAAACCATGACAATTTTTCTACATTATAGGCACTGAATTGGAGAAGAGACAAGGCTGTGTAGTCCTCTTTTGCAAGGCATTTCATATGCTTAAGTCACACTGGCATCCAATAACTAAAGTTAATCATATATATAAGGAGTTTGTAAAAAAAAGTCACAGAGAGGTCTCAGAAGGTCAAAAGAAACCCGAATAATTGGTATTCTAAGAAGAGACAGAAGTAAAAGATTTTATGTGACATAGACATCTGTATCCTATTTCAGACACCTGAAGCAGGGGACCTTTTATGGAACCTCTTAGAAAAGATAGACCTCAGACATCTTTGCAGTTTTTCTGTGGCTCCAGTGAAGGACAACTGCTTTTAAAGTCTGAGCCACTGACTGTGGCTCAAGTTCTTTACTTGGTCTCTGTCACTTCCTGCAAGCATGGTGTGGAATTACATTACTCTTCTAAGTTGCTGAAGCAAGTCCTCAGTTATAAGACCTGAAGATGGAGATGACTTTATCATTCAAATATGGTGGACTTTGCAGGGGAACACGATAGTTGTATATATACGTATTGACATGCTGGCTTCAGAATTTCCTCAATTAGAACAGCATTGGTGAACTGTAATTGTGTTTTTTGCAGGTTCCACACTGCAAACTCTCCAGACACACACTGTCACCTTTTGCCCATGTCAGTTTGGCTGTCAGTAGTTTTGGTGTGTCCAAACTAGATTTGTTTGGGAGAAAACATGGAACACATACCCCCCTCCTGTAGGCTCTCTATGTGCCTACGGGAGACCTGAGATCCCCCATGGGCTGTGTTCTCATGATACCCCTGCAGTATTTTTTCCCTTCAGGAAGCTTTGAGCCACATGTGTAGTGACATTCAGACTTCAGGATTCAGTCCAGAATGTCCAAAACAGCATGCAATGATACCCGAAGAGCCTCACCATCAGGGCTTCACTGTGCTGATCCACTCCTATGGCTTCAAATTAATTGCTAATGTGGACACAGCAGGAAGCACTTGGCGTATTATGACTTCCTTACTGTTAGTCCAAATAGAATAATTTGAAGTCTCTGTTCATATAAATAGTTTGCTTTCTCTCTTCCCCACCCCCTGTTCCATTCCCCTCATCTCTCAACCAAAGTTAAACTTTTTCAATTTTTTTGTTATTTTTGTTGGGGTTGTTTGGGTTTGGTTTTGGGTGGCTTTTTGTTTTCTGGTGGTTTTTTTTTTTGTAGTGTAGTTAACGGAGCAGGTAACTTCCTTAAAGAAAGGTTTGCTGCTTCTTTCAGATAAGCAACTCTAGGGAGAAATACATTAAATAAACCTGATGTTTAAAGCTTTCTCTAGTGGCACTAAATTATGACTGCAGTATGTTCTGTAATAATCTGTTGCTGAAAAATGTGTAAGATACGGAAGAGCCATAGTCCATAAATGCCAGTGACTTTCTCTCTCTGAAGAAAGTTTTTAAAAGCCCTTACAACACAATAAGGTTTTAATGCCAGAAGATGATAAATGGAAAAGACTTCCATGGTTAAATGCATGCTTGTTATTAACATGTCTCCTCTCTCTTCGCTGATGCATTCAGTTTTGCTTTTTTAATTTTTTTTAACGTACCATGTGAGGTTTTTCATAGCTAAAAAAGTTGCTTGTATGTTTTTATGAACCCACTAAACTTAAACAGATTTCTTTAGAAAAATAATGTGGATACATTTTGCTTTCTTCAGGCTCAAGAATGTTAAAATAGAAATGCTTTCTTGAATTCCCTCTCCTGGCTCAAGTTACTAGGTGGTCCCAAGTTACCAGAAGTAAAATTTATAAATCTAACCCCTAGTCTAGACATTTTCCAGCACTGACTGCAGTTCAAAAAATATTAATGTCTAGCCGGCAAAGTGAAATTCCCCCCAGTGATTTTGCAAATGACTAGAAAGTTAACCTTTTGCCAACTGCTCCTTCTGTGCATAGAAGTTATTAAAAAGAATCCAGGCATTTATAACTAGGGCTTTTAAGACTGAAACACCTTGGCATGACCCTTTGTGTCTCCTTCTGTTTATTCAGGCTTGGCCTCTGTGGCTGGAATGTGTGAGCCTGAAAGGAGCTGCAGCATTAATGAAGACATTGGCCTAGGTTCAGCTTTTACCATTGCACATGAGATTGGTCACAAGTGAGTGAGTTTGAAATAAGAATACATTTTAATTTATCACCTTTTTAATGTTAGTTAATAATAGATATAATTTTTTTCCTGCACCATCTCTATTCTGATGTTCCGTGTTTCTGTATATGGTATTCATGAGTGGCAATACATTTTATTTAGTGTATATTACTAGGGGCTTTAAATTTAGAACTGAAGACTCATTGTATACCCTTTGATTTCAGATTCAAGTTAAATCTGTCCTTCTGAGATTTGACTCAAAACCTTCCTAATCTGTTTCATATTTTTAAATGTTTGACTTTGAAAATTTTCTCTCCCCCATTACTTTTGTCTGCCTTTCTTTATGAAAGAGAAGTGGTTAAAAGGTAAATTTTTTTTGCTCTTTTTTATTTTGTCTTTAATATAATTCAAACTTACAATTGAAACATTGATTCTGTTGTTAATATTCGTATGCTTTAAGTCCTCTTTCACACAAGCATGATCTGTATGCAACAGGCATAGAGCAGTCATAGCATCACTTGTTACTTTTAAAGTATCAGCATATAGTTTTAAAGACTTTTAAAGAGTTTTTATGACACTGATGAAATCTGAGTAGTGTTTGGTCTGGAAATATTTCAGGCTTTCCATCAAAAGACAGCACTGTTAGTACAGTGTGATGACTCTAAAAAGGCTGGGCACCTTCTTTTATCAAGAGGCTTCCTTCTTTATTTACATGGCTTGACCAATACAGAGATATGGATGACATACTTTTCCACTCATTAGCTGATGGAACTGTTAAAAGTTCCAGTGTGGACTGAAGTGAAAGCTAGCAATCTACTGATCAAAAAAAATAATCAGTTATTTTTAGCCCACCTCTTATGTGAGATAATCACTGGGCAACTATGCTGTCATTTATATTATGTATGAAAAAACTCTACACGTCTTGTGTAGATGAATTTTAGAATTCAAAAGCAGTTATGTAAGAGCTGAACAATAATAATTTAAAAATACATGTAGTAACTCCTTTGACCTTCCTTCCTGCTTTCCTGCCTGCCTGCCTGCCTGCCTTCCTTCCCTGCCTTCCTGCCTTCCCACTGTTGAGGAAAGAGCTCCTCCAATCACTAAATATTAATAGTTCTAAAATTTCTGTTAATAACATCTTTTATTGTATCTTGTCCAAACCCCTGCCAAGGCAGGGTCACCCAGAGCAAGTGACATGGGAACCTGTCCAGCTGGGTTATGAGTGTTTCAAGAGAGGGAGAATCCATGACCTCCCTGGGCAACCTGCTCCAGTGCTGTGCCATCTTCAATGCAAAGTTCTTCCTCATGTTGAGTGGAACTTCTTGTGTTTTAGGTTCTGGCTGTTGCTCCTTGTCCTGTTCCTGGGCACTACTGGAAAGAGTCCAGCACCATCTTCTTGGCACCTGCCTCTGAGATATTTGCATATGTTTTATACATGTTACTCCAGAGATACACGGAATTCATTTAATATATGCCGCTATTTCATCATGCAAATATGGCATAAATTATTATCATAATTTATTTGAAGAACTTAGACTGGTTAGAATCTGAAAAATCCCATATAGTGATAGTGTATATCCTGTGATCATAGGAATGTTTTTCCCATAGGTCTTTTCTATTTTTGATATCTTTTGGATTCTTATACATAAGATCCTGTAAAATTCTGAAATCTCAGCTCTTTGAGGCTTTCAGCTAATTCTATAGATGGCATGATGTGTCAGATTCTGGTTTGATAAGAAGCAGAAATCATATTCTTTAGCTTTTATACAATGCACAGTTATTAAAGAAAGTTGCACTGCAAGCTTGGTTTTAAGAATTAACATGCCATGTAGATACCGTCAGTATAACCTGTGAAGAATATCTGACCAAAAAAATCTTCAAAATCTATGTTTTGTGGTAGCCACACATCACCTGTCATTCTACCCACGCTGTGACTGAATGCCTCTACAACTATGTCAATGTTGTTACTTCCTCTCAGACTCATAGTTTCCAGTACCTACTAGAAGGTATTTGCATATGTGAGTAAAATAATTGTTTCTGAGAGCCTTGTAAACATTTTTCTTTGGCTTTACCTCTTTTCAGACTTGGAATAGGAAACTGACTTCATTGTTAAGGGAAAAATAGAAGCATTTAAGGGACATGCCTACACTGAATATGTAATATACAACAAAAAAGCACTAGATTACACAGAATCACAGAATGGGTCAGACTGAAAGGGACCACAGTGGTTCATCTGGTCCAATCTCCCTGCTCAAGCAGAGTCATCGTAGAGCACATAGCACAGGTTGTATGCAGATTGTTCTTGAGTGTCTCCAGTGGGGGAGACTTCACAGCCTCTCTGGGCAACCTGTTCCAGTGCATGGTTACCTGCACAGTAAAGAAGTTCTTCCTCATGTTCAGGTGGAACTTCTGTGCATCAGTTTCTGTCCTATTGCTTAACATCTCTGAGAAGAGCCTGGCTTCATCCTCTTGGTACCTCCCATTCAGATACTCATGGACACTGATGAGGTCCCCTCTGAGTCATCTCTTCTTAAGGCTGAATGGGCCCAACTCCCTCTCAGCCTTTCCTCATAAGAGAGATGCTCCACCCCTCTGCTGGAACTGCTCCAGGAGCTCCATGTCTCTGTTGTCCTGAGGAGCCCAGAACTGGACACAGCATTCTGGGTGAGGCCTCCCCAGAGCTGAGTACAGGGGCAGGATCACTTTCCATGACCTGCTGGCAATGCTCTTCCTAGTGTCCCCCAGGATACCACTGGCCTTCTTGGCCAGCAGGACACTCTGCTGGCTCACGGACAGCTTGTTGTCCACCAGGACCCCCAGGTTCTTCCCTGCAGGTCAGCCCCAGCCTGTGCTGGTGCCTGGGGTTGTTCCTCCCCAGGTGCGGGACCCTGCATTTGCCTTTGCTGAATTTCAGATGGTTCTTCTCTGCCCATCTCTCCAACCTGTCAGGGTCCTTCTGACGGGCTGCACAACACTCTGGGGTATGCGCCACTGCTCCCAGATTTGTGTCTTCAATAAAGGTGCTGAGGAGGCATCTGCCCCTTCATCTAAGTGGTTGATGAATATACACATAAAAACATAAAAGCGGTGAGGAACAGAAGCAAAAAGAAATTTAAAAAAACCCCTGTAAATATTTAAGAGAAAGTCTGATTGAACATAGCAAGCTGTAATCACAATCAGACTATCAATCTCAATCTCTTAAGGTTTTCAAGGAGAAATGCTTTTCTGGATAGCATTCTAGTTAGATAAGAATGGGAGAATTGCACTTTGAAAGATCATGTTTTTATTAATTGTATAGTTGCTATGGAATATTGAGTTTTTAAAAAACCTTTGAGCTGAGGATCAAAATTATTCTGTGACTGAAAGAGAACAATTATGATAATATATATTTTTGATAGATTATCCACAGTTTCTCCAAAATTAGATTTATAAGCTTCCCTGATGGAAGTATGGCTCAACTTATTATTAGTACTTTATTGAACTATAGAGTGATGAGAAGTCATTAGATCCTTCAGTCTGAATTTCTGTATATCAGAGTGTGTTAAATTTAACTCATTTAACCTTGTATTGATCCGAATTAGTTCCATTTGGTTGAAGAATATTATCCAGGAAAGTACTTCTTGAAAACTTAAAGGGACCGGTAGTCTGAGTGTGATTGCAACACACTCTACTAAATATTCTGTTAAATATTTCTGTTAAATATTTTCAGTTTTTTTAAAAGTATTTTTTTGGCTTCCATTCCTTACCACTTGTAGGGTTTATATGTGTATAATTATTTTGGTGCTGTTCAGCTGTGTGCAGTTCAGACTCATTACCAGCTGTTTTTATTGAAGATGGTGGTACACAGTGATTGTTTCTTTCTTGAGGGCATAAACAATTGAGAAACTAATATTTTATGGTTGTTTCTCCCTAGCCATGGTTCAGAGAACAGCCTTGTATTACTCCTAGTACTTCTGTGAATCAGATAAATTTCAGAGTTGGCTCTTTAGACTTCCAAATAGGTTCTCTAGAAAACTGACTTTTAATGCTTGACATACAAAATGTCTGCTTTCCTACCTTGATATATTTCACACCAAAGATGTGTGATTTCTGGTAAGCAAAAATCACAAACTGTTTTCTTGTACCAAGAGTGAGAATTGGGTGTGTATCCCCTAAATTGTCAAGCAAAGTTTGACTTTTTCTTCTTGGTGAAGAGAGGAACTCTTTGCAGGCCTGATCTTGTTTTTATCTCAGAGAGTTGAATGATGTAAGATCCAGTCCAATTTTCTGTTTCCTGCCAGCTGAGTTAGCTTTCTGCTCTATGCTTGTATATTTGGATGCATTCTAAAATGACTAGCATGTCCTGTGCATGCCGTACAGCGTGCTTAACTGAAGTAGTAAGGAATTCCAAATTCCACTGGAAGAGGTATATCGGTGAAAGAAAAGCATTTTACCATTCATTGTTGCAGTCCTGTGGAGGAGTTAACTGAGATTCGAAAAGTGAAAAACAGAGTGAAAAAGAATAAATACAAAAAAAGTAGGTAAACAAAGAAAATACCAAAACATGAGGATAGTGAACTAGGCTTAGGGCAGAAAGTTGCCCATAGAACTTGGAGTAAGAATGTCAGACAACCATTGAGGGCTGTATGAAAGGAGCTGGTAGACAGGACTGGTGGCTAAAATAGTTTCGGAAAAGTCAGAATTGTCTTGACTTACAGATGATGTAATGAATTTAAATTTGACAGTTTGACAGTCATATCTTGATAAAAAAAGATGTAAGAAATAATAAGAACATAGATTATAGTCCAACTGATTAAATTGTCTTCAAGATGAAGAACAGTGATAGTTTCAAGCATGTGTTTAGTTCTAAATTAGTTCATATAGCTAAAGTGTGCCTGCAATTCCAGCATTTTTTAAAGTCTCTTTTCAGCCTGTATACAAAGTGAAAAATACTATAAATACTGCTCCTTCTATGTGAGAAGGATGGCCTTCAGTGCTGGAGTAAAATTTGTCATCTGGTGGTACTTTCAGAAGATACCTCATTCTTCAGTGACCAGTGAGCTTCACGTTTGATCAGTGCATTGGGTTTGCATGGCCAGGTTTTAGTAGCAGGCAGGCTACAGGGGTGTCTTTTGTGGGAAGCTGCCAGAAGCTTCCTCCATGTCCCATAGTGCCAATGCCAGGAGGCTCCAGGATAGACCTACCAAGGCTCGGCCCATCAGTGAAAGTGGTACGGCTTCTGGGATAACACATTTTAGAAAGGGGGTAGAAAAATTGCTGCACAACAACAGCCAGGAAAGATGAGTGAGAATATGTGAGGTAAACAACTCTGCAGACACCAAGATCAGTGAGAAGACACTGGAGCTGAGTTCCGCTGCAGCCCGTGGTGCAGACCATGGTGAGGCAGCTGTGCCCCTGCAGCCCTTGGAGGAACACAGGGAAGCAGAGGTCCACTTGCAGCCCGTGGAGGACACCATGGAGCAGGTGGATGCCTGACGTGAGGCTGTGACCCCAAGGGAAGCCTGTGCTGGAGTGGGCCCCTGGTAGGACCTATGGCCCTGTGCAGAGAGGAGCCCAGCCTGGAGCAGGTTTCCTGGTAGGACCCCATGGGAGAACCACACAGGAGCAGGCTGTGCCCAAAGGACTGCACCCCATGGAAGGGGCCCACACTGGAGCAGTTTTTGAGGGACTGCAGCCCATGGGAAGGAGCCATGTTGAAGAATTTAATGGAAAACTGTCTCCAGTGGGTGGGTGGGAAGGATTCCATGCTGGAGAAGAGAAGAGTGTGAGGCAAAAGGATGTGTAACTGACAGTAACCCCCATCTGCCATTAAGGAGTAAATCTGAGCCTGGGAAAAAAGGGTGGATGTGGGCAAATTGTTTTAAGATTTAAATTTTATTTCTCATTCTCCTACTCTGATTTGATTGGGAATAAAATTAAGCTAATTTCAGAAAGTTGAATCTATTTTGGCCATGATGGTACTTGGTGAGTGGTCTCTTCCTCTCCCTATCTCAACCGGCAAACCTTTCCTCATATTTTCTCTGTCCTGTCCAGCTGAGGAAGAGAGGGGTGGGCACTTGGCATCCAGCCAGGCTCAACTCACCACAATCAGTCAAACCTCAGCTGTGTTACAGGAGTTTTAGTGAAAGTTTATTAGTGAGTTTTACAGAGATGTTTTCTAGAAGAAGTGCATGTCAAGGAATGTATTTGTTGTACAACTAAAAATAAAATACTCCAGTCTGTTGTAATAGAGACACATATACCAAACTCCACAATAGCTTTTTCGAAACTAATTAAAACACAGCTAGGATGATTTGTACTAATAACGGCAATTGAAACACATGGACCGAGCATCAATGAAGCGAGGACATTTATTAAAAGGAGGCACAGATATTTATACTGTTTAAGCTTCCATATGACAATTTCTGTTTGTTCTGTCTACGTGCTAACTAATGCATAGCAAGCTGTAATGTTACTTTTTCTCTTGAGCATTTGCTTATCTTGCTGCAGGATGTTCTGCGGTCTTCACCAGGGTGTTCTGTTCTGTGTAAAAAGATGTGATTTCTGCAGTTTCTTCTTTCTGCATCTTTCTCATAGGTCCTGCTGTACCATTTTTAACAAGTTAGCCGCACTGTTCATGTTTAACCCATTCTATTCTGCAACATACTAACGTCACCTCCTGTCAGAGCTCCAGCTGATGCAGTTGCCATTGTGTTGTCTCTGATGATGATGTCTTCCATCTTTAACTATAGCAGACTGTCTCAAATCTACAGTGTAGGAACACCTCAACAGCAAACAGAACACATTAAGCTTATTCCTGCTAGATGTCAAGGAGTGATGGAGTTCAAATGGCTTGAATTTTTAGGGACTGTTTAACTACGTTTTTTACTTTAAAAACCCCAAACCAAACCAAAATGAAACCCAAAAAACCAAAATGAAACAAAATGAAAGGAAACCAAACCAAAACAACCAAAGAAACAAAAAATGCAACAAAACAAAACCAACAAAAACCTTAACCAAAATGTGTCCACAAGCCACATAAGACCATACATAATTATTTTCTAACTCTCTCACCCCCCGCCCTCCATCCCCTGCCTGGGTCTTTTTTGCTAAAGGAATGTTGTTTTATGCCTACTTTTATAATATTGCAGGTTTTTAAAAGTTTTCTCTGGAACTTCAGTTTTAATAACATGCATATAAAATGAAATGTCATAAACATAAGGCAAAACACCCCAATTACGTGACACATTTATATTTAAAATCTGAAAAAAGTCTGTCTCTACATACCTGTGAAATATTATTTGAAGTTTAGAATTTGCAATACTAAAATAATTTTTCTAACATCAAAGCGTTTTTATAAAGGAAAATGGACGTAGTAACACTTCACAGGTCTTAAGAAAAGTGTAAGAAGAATAAAAATGGGAGTGAAGTAGAAGGTTATCATAATCTTCAGGGCATCTTGAATTTCCAAAGGAAATCTGAGCTCAGAAGTTTGCTTCCTGATTGGAGCCAATACTTTCCACTCTGACCTGCAGTGTAGACACCTGATGCATTTGCACTATTGGCTTTGTGTAGCACACAAGCCTTACTTGATGTTACTGTTGTGCCATGAAGGCTGGATAGCTATGGAAGTGTAAGCCAGGAGAAGTTTGTTCTCTCCTTTTTTGTAATAGTCCTGTAGAAGTCTGTCATTTACCCATAAGAAAGTTCAGGTTTCTGAATAAACTGCATTGGTTTTTAGTAAATTAGAAATTGCTGTGCTTTGAAGACCCTCATATGTTACTTAATACTAAAGATGCTCATATATAAAAATTTTATTTGATGGGGTGTTTAGTCATCATCCATAACTGAGAGAAGAACAATATTTAGGAAGTAAATAGGAAAAATTAAGATAGAAGTGTGCTAAAATTATGTTGAATTTCATGGCAGATATGCTTTTGATAAAGCTCCTATTATTGAATTAGTTTGTTTCTCAAGTTTTCAGGGACCTAATGTGTTTCACCAAAGTTAAAAATTTAAATTCTGCATTACTTCAAAATAAAGCATTAAGGATACTCCAAACCACAGAATGATCTCCAAATGCAGGAAATCAGCAGTTAAGGTTAAAATCCATGCTAAGACATGGAAATAGAAAGTGAAGTAACTAATTAATCTTCGTTCCTCCCTTGAGGAATATGCAATGTTAGGTAGTTTCAATACATGCTATCCATGTTTGGAATCCCAAATTAAAATAAATTGATTTTTCAAGACAATACTTCTTGATTATTTATCCCTTCATTTGTAATGTCATTTAGGGAGAAATTTTAATTTTCATGCTGTTATGTAGCTATAACCAATACTTTTATATCATTGTCTAAAAATATATGGAGGACTACATAGAAAGAGGAGAATTTTCTGTTAAGAGATGGTATGGGGAAAATATTTATAAAAGTAAAGAAAAACTGCTTACCCTTGTCACTGAGAAAATGTAAAATCTGATGATTGTCAAGTCTCCAACATTTGCCATAACCTCGTAACAACTGACAAATATTTCACTCCTAGTAGACACAAGACTAATTAATAAAATTACCATGTATGTCCACATAGAAATTGTGCTTTGTACCATGTAGCTTATAGCTCTGATATTGTAGGGAAAAAAATTCTACTATTGTTTAATATAAGTTTATGTTCAGATTCACTCACTTTTAGTTGAACAAAATAATGTTGAAACATGGTAGTTTTCCCTTTCTTCCCTTGTGTATTTTCTACTGACACTAAGAAAAGGCACATTTAAAACCATGCCTATGTTTACAGATGTAGGGAAGCTGACAGTTCGAATTTTTCAGTGTGGGCCCTAAATAGACATTCTAAGCTATATGAAGTACATATATAGATTTAAATTACACATTTTAAACTATTATGAGAATAAGTATAATACACTGGCAAAATTACTTAATACAAATTCTATGTGAATTTTTGTATCTAATATAATAAACTCAGGTTCTCCCAGCAAATCAATATTTGCTATTTTGGTCTTCTGTCAAATACAAGAATACTTGTTCAAGCATGCTTACACTGTGGTAG
>VXAZ01003648.1:66180-96939 GCA_013399875.1 Gymnorhina tibicen
AAGTAACTTCTGAAACAAAGTATAAACCAAGACTCGTTTTTAAAGATAAGATCACATCAATCCTATCAAAATTTAATATCTCGTTCTACAAATCAGTGGAGAAAATTTACATTCAGTATTATGTATTGACCTACACTTTGGATTATAATTTGCTTCTTTCCATTAAATTATACTAAGATTAAAAATTTTTTTTTGCTAACAGGTAATTAAATAAAAACCACCTGTCCTCAAAGATTTCTTAAACTTTGAAAGTCTTATGTTTTACTTAAAAGGCAAACTAGTTGAAAAAAAGAACGAAGATTTTCAGTAATCAAGGGATGGCAATATGGCTTTGAGTGTTGACTTTGCAAGTATTACTCTTTTCTACCTTTTGAATTATTTAAATATCATGAAGTTGTAAAAGGCACAATCAGCAGCAGATTTCCATTAACTTATTTGTAGAATATCTGATGAAATAAATGATTGGTCCAGTATTTTATAGCTGAGTATCTCCTGAACTCTTAAAACTAGATTTTGGTAGGAGAATGGTTTTGATAGATGAACCAATAGATTTTTCTTAGTATGGCTGCTAAATAATTACTCCAATGAATAAAATAATGCTTTGGAACACAAGAAAGTATGGGGGATAGCATGCATTAAAGAAACAGCAAATTACTACCGCCAAG
Source organism: Gymnorhina tibicen (assembly GCA_013399875.1). NCBI lineage: Eukaryota > Metazoa > Chordata > Aves > Passeriformes > Artamidae > Gymnorhina > Gymnorhina tibicen. The sequence continues at coordinate 66,846 of VXAZ01003648.1, forward strand.
CAAAAGGAAAATTGAGTGTGATTGAAAGATTGTTCAAAATTACAAAGCCTTTTGTATGAAATAGATAATAAGACAGAGCCAACCTTGCATAAAAGAAAGAAGATTTTATCAGGAGAGTGAGTGATAAATATGAATTTTCCTAACATTCAAGAAAGTTTTCATTCAGTAATTGCATTTGGCTTCATTTTAATTTTAAGTACACCACTCCAAATCACACTTCTGTTACTTATGTCCAGATTATCCAAATATTTATGTTTAGATCAGTAGACTACTGAGCAATGTGCAGAGTTTACCCACTAATGTCAAGTAAAGTAAAGCAGCTTTTGTAACCTGTACATAATTATACCCTGGTCCTCTTAAAAAATCAGTTTTTACTAATAAATATGAAGTAAGGATTCTGTTAGGAGCCAGATGAATTGGAATGTAAATAATTAATGGTTTGATTGGTATGTATATGTAAAAATGCTCTGTGTTTTTTGTTAATAATTTTTACTATTTTTTCCATATTTTATGGGTAATTTGGTATCAGAATTAAATAAAACATTATGTATACTATCAATGTATTTATGTATATGATTGTTTAGCTATAACAGATATTCACAAATATTTACAATACATTTAATTTGTGATCATTAAGTGTAGCTTGCATTGTAGTCCACACCATTATTATGAATGAGGCCATTCTGTGACATTCAAAACCAATTTTCAGAACCAGCATTCTGAGATATTTTCTTCAGCCATTGAAGGAGTTGTGTTACACTGTGTAAGTTGGTATATTTGGGAATAGATACTGTAATGGAAACATAAATGCTGAGAGATCTACATCCATGGTTTTTGCTTTTTCTCTTTATTGGTCTTGGGTACAAGTTTGTGACCTGTGCTGAGGTGGTGAGCGTGAGTTTTGGCTTGTTCAGTCTGTAAAGGTATAGAAGCATTGAATCCCTGGTTGGTGTTAATTTGGTTGAGCAATTAGCAGTGATAGCAGCCTGAAATCTTAAGCTTTCCTAGAATGTTCTAGTATCCTTGATATCCTTTCAAACAGAAGAATAATTTGCTGTCCTGTGACATTAAAATACAAAAAAAAAGTTTAAACTATACTGTAGAGTGATTTAAAATGATCTCTGGAGACACTACACTGGAATACTGGGATGAAATGACATCAAGCTTAGCTATTTTATAATTGAAACAAGTCCCGGTATGTCCCATAAAACTTCATGAAATTAACCTAAAATTAGGAAAATGAGAAAATCATTGAGCACTCGTAGTACCTTGTAGAGTAATAGAATGTAACGATCAGTTTGAGATCATCTTATTTCTGTTGCAGACATTAAAGATTTATCTACCCCATGTTCAAGAATGCATATGCTCTGCAGGGATATCCTGCAGAATTTTTTGCTTGGTGTATATGCTTCCTGTATAAGATAAAATCACAAAGCACGAAAGCAGTTGCGAGTAGAAATTTTCTGAAATTGTGGATATGAAGGTATTTGGGGCATTCTTTCCTATCTTTTTTTTAAATCTACACTTTCATATGTCTGAATGATAGTAACTGTTAGATCTCTGTTTATAAAGTTCGCAAGAGCCATTAATCTTCTTGGACCATTTTGGTTCATTCGCCTAGGTTTAACGTAAATTTTTTGCTCAAGTATCTGGGTTTTGCTTTGATGGAACAAAGAGAGAAGAACAGGGACATACATACAAGAGTACTGGACCATTCCCAAGTCCTGTAAAAGTTTTCTGGAAAGGTTATATGGTCCTCAGCCTGTATTCATCCTTTGCACAGCTTTGGTCTGACCTTTCATTACCAATGGAAAGTCTCTGGTTTTATTAATGTGTTTATAAAGATCATGCCATTTCTTTTCCAGGATACTTCAGTTCCCGCAATACAGTATCACGGGTCAGTTTTGCTCAACTGCTTGAGATAAATAATGGAACTGAAGCAGAAGGGAAGACAGAAATAAATTTTCAGTCTAGAGGTTGTGATATAACGTGGCTAATAAAAGAATGACTTCTCAGTAGTAATTTTCTCGCTTAATTACTACAGCAGTATTTCATTATGGTGCAAATCTGATAATTAGAGCAGAAGAGTCATATATTTCTATTCAGTACAAGGATTTTTGACTTGCTTTTCTGCCATTACATGTCTCGTAGAGTAGGTATAGATTTTAATTTACAAGTTTAGTGAATTAAAAGATTTAGAACTGATTCTGTAATCTAATTTGAGCAGGGGTACATATGCCTGTGGAGAGAAGTCACTGAAGGTAATGAGGTTTTTTAAATGCTGTGCCCTTGGCCGTCTGTTTACAAGATCACAGTTTACAGTCATCTTATAAACTCTGCAATATTGGAATCTATGGAAATGTTCCCATCATATGGCAATCCTGGCTCAAGCTGATGCCAAATGCTAAACTTCTCACTGCTTGTTTAAGCAAAGATTCTATCTGCAGTTTAGTCCAGACATTGCAGAAAAATCAGCTTGTATGTGGGTTCCTTTAATACTGGAATTATTAACATGCACTCCTTATAGACGCAAAATACACTGAAATATTTGAAGAGATTGAAGGATATTTTCCCAACTTCTGCTACTAGAAAATATATATACTTGCAAAAATTACATGGGTTAAAGGGGAAAGTACACTATTTTTTAATGCCAGAACCACACAGTTGGTATTTTAAAAGTAGATGTCAGCTGAGGGGATGCATGGGTGTGGTGTGTATGCATGCATGCAGGTGAATCACACCAAATTCCTTGGAATTTGTCACTGAATACTGTATTTTTTCCAGTATTTACCTCGTTCTCGCATTAGTTGCTATTTGCCACCTTCTGAAGTGGTTGGCAGATGTTCGTTTCTTCATTTTTCCAAACGATCTTTTGTAGTATTTTGAAGACTTGATCAAAATAGGGTTAAAATGAGAACACAAAACGTGTCGTTAAAGGAGGCTTTTTGCTCTTTTTTATCTGCAGATGAAAAGTATAGAAAATTTGAGATCTCCAAAAAACAGTGTAGAACATTCACTTCTGAAATTATGTTCCTTTGGCAAGGTGCATGGAAAAGATTTGGAAAAAAACAGAACATAAGTGCTGGCAAAATTGGTAGGAATGTCGGAAAAAAATTTTAAGTGTTGGCATAAGAATTCTTTGAAAATCCTCACTTATTCACATGTGAAATGAAAGTAAAAAAGCATCTGTCCTCTTTTATGCACACTGACCCAATAAAACTGAATAATTATATTTAGCAAAGTACAAAGTTTTCTAAACAGAACTCTGTCTGCTTTTGGCTTTCTTTGTTATTTATTCCACTACACTAAAATATTGTGGTTAAATATGGGCATATTTTGGAATAAAAAATCAACCACTGAACAAAACACTGAATATAAAAAGAAAATATTGAAGTTTCTGAAGATGATTCTTTTGGTTCTAACATGAAATTTTTAAGACTAAATACAGTAAAAAAGATCTTGGACCCATACAAATTTTTTCACTCACTCTAGCATAGGTAAATTTGAAGTTCCTGCAGAATTTTTACCTCTGTAACCATTTTCTTCACTCAAATGGAAGAAAAGCTTGCGTGTTAAGGTCCTGATCCTATAAACATTTTGTCATGTTGAAACTCAAATGTGTTCTAGTTTTACATAAACCAATTGAACTGCTCATATCTATAAGATTATACTTAGCTGTTTGAAGGATCAGAAGGGTCATTGCAAATTGTAAACTGAATTTCTTGTATTTGTTTAATTTGTTTATTTTCATTTTATGACCAAATGTAGCTGTTCTTCAGTGAAAACAAATAGGAATCCTAATCCAAAAATGAAAATCAGTCTTGTGTGGCTCAGAAATTATCACACTTTTAAAAAGGATAAATTATTTCACAATCTAAAATAAGCATTTTTTAAAATAACAATGATGAAAAATTATTTTAATTTCTTAATTCCCTCTAAATATTTTCTCTTTAATATGGGTGTACCTTTTTACTGTCTGTTTATTGCAATCATATTTGTTTCACACCCAGCGCTGTTAAAAGTAAGAACTAGATACATTATATCATTACTGTGATTTACAGTCAGTAGAATTCCTAATTGATTTGGTCCTTTATGTTGAACAGTTCGGGCCGTGGTACTTGCCTTGATAATGAGCCTCCCAAGCGTGACTTTCTTTATCCAGCTGTGGCCCCAGGTCAGGTGTATGATGCTGATGAACAGTGTCGCTTCCAGTATGGAGCAACATCCCGCCAATGTAAATATGGGGTAAGAAGTCTTAATCCTTATGCTGAGTGTTCTGCTTAGTCATTTGTATATATTCCTTTAGAACATAAATCTTTAGTTAGTTGTGGTAGTGGGTTACAGATTTCCAATAGCATACCCGGTGCCATCATTTGTAAGCAAAGGGTTCATTTTAATCCTTATGCTGCGTCTTTTGCTTGAGCCATTTGTATGTGCTGTACACTAAAATGTGGGTAACGATGAGCCGGGTAAGCTGTTCCTTAATTGTAGGAAAAAAAAAAAAGAGCCCAGAACACTCGATCCTGATTCTTGTAAAGTGTAATAGAGAATTTTCCCTGATTTCGGTTAGTTGAGATCAGGTTTATGTTGTATTAATCTTGAAACATAAAGTCTGTTGTGTTGGCTTTAACCTTTCAGTATAAAGCTACATTTTGAAGTTACTTTTGTACTTGTATTGATTTGTCAGATCTGATTTTATTTTCGTGTGTGTTTGTTTGTTTGTTTTTCCCCTGACATTGAGTCTACTGCATCTCACATTATTCAGATATCTTTTTTGAAAGATGAATTATGGTTATGGGAACAGATGAACATGAAGCTAGATAGCTGAATAGAATACTGAGTAGCAAAGTACTAGCAAAGATTTGGCTGCAAGTACCAGTGTGTAATAATTAAAGTAAATAAATTTACAGTAGAAATAAAAACCTTCACATGTAGGTCATTGTGTTACAAATGTTTACTTAAAATCTTCCAGCCAAAAGTGTATAGTTAAAGGACACATTCTGCTATGCTTCTTATGAAATAATCAGCTGAGACCACACTAAGTAAACATTAAGAACATATCTTATGGTTTAAAAGTAAATAGTTTTAATAATTTTAAATGTTTAGATTATTCAGATAAAATAATGAAATAATACAAAGAAATTCCATTTTTAATATCACTGGGGTGATAAATACAGTATTATTCTTGGGATGCCTCTTTGGCAGATTGCATTTTGGAAAGGATCTAAGAGCTGTGTAGCAGGCTGACCAGCTCTGGGTCTTCTGATTCCTCATCAAGCCTCTTTTGGCCTTTATTGTTCCTCTTTAAGTTCTCACATCCCATCACTATTCTTTAATGGCCCTATTTCCTGTCTCTTTGTCTAAGTCATACCTTTTTTTAATTTTCTTTTTTTCTTAAAAATTTTCACCACAATCTTTTATTTGCAGACTAGGGAAATCTGCAGGTATTTAATCTATGATTTATAGCACAGTCTTTGGAGACATATTGCATTTTAAATTAAACTGGAAAGTTCATAATGTGCAAAACCTGGCTTTTCCACATATATGTAGGTTTTTTAAAACGCTGTTAAACTGTGTAACCATTGTTACGATGATTGTGCTGCACAGTACATTTTCTTTCTTAATCCAGTTTCTAAACCAGAAATAATTGGAAGTAATGAAGATGTGTAGGTTACCTTCGCTTTTTGCCTTCTGCTTTCTTTTTTTTTAAAAGGCTTTTTTTTTTTTATTTCCCTTGAGTTACCAAAAAGACACTGACACTTAATTGAGGCAACGTCTTCATGAAGCGAAGCTTCATTACCACACCTCTGAATTGATATAGGGTACTGTGTTCCGTCAGTGTCCCATCGATGTGAACATAACTTCCAAGTGTCTCAGAAAATAACCACCCTATTTTTGATCATAGGATTCAAACTGCATGTATTAATAAATAAGTTATTGTAGAAGTCTGGTAATATTCATCCTAAGAAATAATATGCATTTAAAATAGTATCTACATTCAAAAATATTATCTGCTATGGCCATAATGCTCTGCAAATGTGACCATGGTTATTATTATCTTAGAGATTTGAAGTGGTAATTTTGAAGCGGGGGGGGGAACAGCCCTTGGGAGATTGTGGTGCAGATGAAAAATACCTACCTAAACTGATTTATTTACATATGAAAGGATTTTAGGACTGAATAGTGAAACTAGATCTAAATCCCAGGACAAGCTAAATTGAATGCTCAACTCTGTTATTATCAAAAGTAAACAGTCCGTGCTTTTGATATTTCTTTTCGATGTACTTTTCACATGAAGATGCCATTAATAGTTCATGGATCTTTTTCTAACAGACACATATGTAACTATGATGGAAAAACATAGCAAAAAATACCTAATTAACAGTGAATGTGGTTCATATACTAGCTCCTTTCAAGCATTTATTTTAGCCCTTTTTATTTGAAGTGTCTAGTAAAAAAGGGTGTAGAGCAGGTTTTCCAACTGGGACTTAGTGACCCAAAAGGAAATAAATTCCAAATCTCAGAGAAAATTGCTTGCTTTTTTTTCTCTTCCTCATGTTCTTTACTGATTTTTAGTGGCAAGCCATGACAGAGAAACAGCTGAACTGTCAAATCAAAGGCAAAAACTCTTCAAGTCTCCTACGGCCTGTGATGTACCTGTTGATATAATTGATGTTTTTAAAGTAACTTGGAAAATCTTCATGTTTTTTTCTGCTTAGGAATTCTGCCATAATCTTTTAACCTTTAGAAAAATTACCTCTTTCAACCATGTAGCTTTAATGGTAATCTATGTTTCTTGGCTTTTCTCCCTTATTTCCCCATCCACTCCCTCTGGATCTTTAGTTAAACTGTTTGTTGCTTTAGATCATATATAATGTCTTAATTCTGCAATGAATTTTTCACAGTTAAAGTTGGAGGTGTTCTTATTTGGGAACTTGAAGTTAAATACCTGGAGAGGTGTTTGACCAATTAAAACATCAGAACTCAATTGCAAAAAGGGACTGCAAGTTTCTGCTTTTGTGTGTGTTTGTTTACTGACAAGGGGACAATTTGGCATAAAAAGGTGCTCTTCAGTCATTTTGGTGCTATTTTAAGGACTGCTCCTAATTAAACTGTTCAGTTACATTTGGACAGAACTCTTCCAGTAAAAGCATTGCAGCTATTGGTCAGATTTCTCTGTGTTATTACGCACATTAAGTGAGACAAGAATTCAAAGTGATGCCTTAGCTGTTTGAGCTGAAAAAATAAAGGTGTATTTTAGCAAGTAGACAGTGATCCTTCTAGTGTCAGATGTGCATTGTTCTTTATACTATACTATACTATACTATACTATACTATACTATACTATATTATGCTATGCTATGCTATGCTATGCTATGCTATGCTATGCTATATGCTATACTATATCCCTTCTGATACAGGGACAATTTAACAGAATTTAGGTGAAGAAATGGGTATTTTGAATAAAGAAGTTAAAGGCAATGTCTCAAGCTATTTAAAATATTTCAATTTTAGGGTATATTTTCACACTCAGGAGAATGTTAAATTTATGACTTACAGTGAGCCAAATTCTAATGGTGGAAAATGCATCATTTAATACTGATGCATAGCTTTTTTGTATCTTATTGGATTCACTGCAGTGGAAGATTTTGAGGTTGTGAGAAACAGTGCTAGTTCTGCTTCAGTTATGTAACTGCTGGATATCCTACATCTTCTAGGATGACGCAGTCTGGATTTTCTTCCGCTGATTGTCAGATGTGTCTCAGTTCTCTGCTCTGTTTGTGTGTTAGTTCCACTGGCAGTTCAGAACCTCCTTTAGTCTTTTGGTTTAGGTGATTGTAAGGGGAACTTTTTCATTGACTTCTGATCTCCTTATCCTTTGAGCATCTGCCTAGTAACAGTTGGCTGTTGGCCATCTCTGGGTTAACTCAGGAAAGAATTCCAGTCTTGACTTGCAATTTCTCTACTTTATGAGTTTAAATAATACATGGAAAATGCCCGACTGTAGCTTACCAATTTTGTAGTTCAAAAAAAATGCTTTGCTTTAGAGCTGGTCCCTACATTTTTAGGACAGAAGCTAAAACCTCAGACTTTTAAAAGCAGTTAATACTTTATGCATATGGTTGGTATTGCTGTGCTGCATTTTACGATCTGTGAAACTGCTGGCTGCTAGCAGCAGGGTTTCAGAGATAGTAGCTTGCAATTATTTGGTATATTTTTTTTGCATTTTATGCTTTTCCACCAGCATTGGTCAGCTGACTTTCAAATCCAGCAGAGTAAACACATTACTATACACTTACAGTTCTGCAATATTTCCACTAGGGCAAAAAGCCTGAATTGCAATTGACCTTTCTAATCGGGTCATACAAATTTCAAGGTTTGTGAATTAAACTGTCACTTTTCTCATGAAATACTGATGTGGTTTACTCCAGTTAAATAAAGAGCAGTAGTATTAAGCTTGGTGCAGGGGTTTTATAGGAAGGTAGAAGCAGATTCTGGAAGCTGGTGATTTTTCACAAGGAAAGGCAGAGAGGCCACTGGTGTATCTTTGCACCAAAGCTACTGGTTTCCTTTTGTTCCCTCAACATTAAAATTATGCCTAGCTTCATGCATTTAGTTGAATTTGGACATAATATCTAATAACTTGCCATAAAGTACCTTTTTTGACCACAGCTTCATATATCATACCATAACTAAGTCGCTTTATACTTCTTGTTTGTTAGCTGAGCGTAAGTAGTTTCATTAGATGGATTTAGATTGCATTGCTCACAAAGTGGTGTTAAAAGTATGTGTAAGGAAAGAGAGGAATTGAAGATCCTGGTATCATACTCTGTCATTTTTTATCAACCTTTCTTTCTTTTTTTTTTTCTTTTTTTTTTTTTGCTTCCCAAGGTCTGGCTAGTCAGTTGAAAGAATTTCCATCAATATTGTGCAGGCATTCAGTGTTACAAATTATTAAAATTTCAAGCTTTTCTTATATAAGGACTTATAGGATTGTGTTGTAATTGAATGAATTTTGTTCCCTCTTTTTTCTAAGTTTATGATGTGTATAGCCAAGGGAAGTCCCAGAAATTTTCCTCTTTCTGAAACCTAAAGTAGTTTTGCATCCTTTTTTGAACAAGTTCCTGCAGTCCCCTTTTTTTCTTCCTTAAGACTACCTGGTCTCCAAACCGCCTTCTCTTTTCCTTCTTTTCTGTCTTTGTTTTTCTTTTTCTCTCTCATAGAGACACGGATGTCAACACCAATGTGCCTGCATCTTATGAATGCTGTTAAAAAGTGCAAGGAGAAGCTGGTGATCAGAACAGGAGAAGTGCGTTAGATGATTGTAGAAGCAGGAATGAGATTCCAGATACCAGAATGTTGTTTGAGTAAAGATGAATAGGCTGTGTGAGTTTGAAAGGGAAGATGGTACTTGGAGGTGATTGACTTTGTAGGGTTCCTGTAGTTTCCCTTAGGTTCACACAAGCACCCAATATTTAGGAAAGAATGTTGGTAGCATAATATTTTTGTATCCTATTTCACATTCTTTTGGCATGTTGTGATTCGTAACATGCTGTACCACTTAATGAGCTTTTGGTAGTGAAGCACTAAAATGGTAACTTTTGGGTGCTTATCTGAACAAAACTTTGAACCTTCTGAAGTTCACTTACTGATTAGGGTCTTCTAGTTTTAGTCAAGTTGTCAGCTGCATTTCTGCAATGAGGGTGAAAATACTGTGTTGATGATTTTCAGGTCTGAATTGCAATTGAAGCTAATTGTTTTTATGCTCTATTTTAGCAAATGCTCATCAAGAGGTGCAGCATATTATAAATTAAACATGCTGAAGTAACAGACAAACCTATTTAGGATTTTAAAATTTTATGAACAAAAGGTGAACCTCCCAAATTATCACAATTTAATATGCCTTGTGAATGTATTCCCATCTTACTTTTTTTTTTAATTTTATGGGCTGAACAGCTAACATTTCTTGGAATCTTTCATTAGTTTTGAAAACCAGAACAGCACAGCAATTTGATCTTTTCTCATATTACTGAGTTTTCACTGTGCTGTATTGTAACAATTTATGATGATTATGATATAGGATGCTTAGATGTTACATAATTTGAAATGCCTATATGTAACTCTGCATGATGCAACAGAAAGAGGCTCCATCATTTATAACACTTAGGCCAAAAGAAGGTAACTTGATCTGCTGTGTTTTTTTCTCTAGATGGGTTCAGCTTTGTTTAATTTACTGCAAATACAAGCATCCGAATTCCAAACTGAAGTCATGGAGCCCTAAGATACACTGTTACAGGTTGTCATCTATCTTGTCTTGATCTTGTGAAAGGCCTCAGCTTCAGCTTATGTTTCCTGGATTTTTAAAACTTTGCCCTTGTTTGCTTTACAAATTAGTAGTTACTAAATCCAGACATTTGGAGACTGACATTGAGGTCATTTATTAATTTTCAGCGTAAGCTTCTTTCTCTTAGTTTCATTAAATTATTCAAACAAATATAATGGTGGCAAAAGATATGTTAGCTTCATCTTTCTCCATGGAGGAAAAGACTACCCTAAAATGGTCACCTGTTGGTGGGTGGGTGTGGGTGAGTGAGTGTGTGTGTGTGTGTGTGTGTGTGTGTGTGTGTGTGTGTGTGTGTTTGTGAAAAAAGCAGTATACTTTCTATCAGTGATTTTGGGCCTGACTATTTCAGGGCAGTTTCTCATGTTTTTAAGGTTGGCTTATTAAAAACTATTGATTAGAGATGTTACAGATAATGGTGGTAGTAAGGAAATAGCTCCACTCAATGACTAACGTAGTAGCAGGTATAGGGTTCATGGGGTTGACCTGGAGAACAGAAAGCTTTATGAACCTTAGTCAGACCTTCTTTGTTTTAACTTTCCAAGGTCAGTTGAAAATAAAGAAGACAAAGCAATAGGAGTACCTGGTATAATTCCATTTTCATTTAATGAAATAACAGCACAGATGGATTTTTTACTTCTTTTTAGATATCTTGTTTGTTTTCAAGTGACTATCAATGTTATTTTTCATTTCATGTACGGGGTGATGGAGAATGTATGTCAGAGTCTGCGTTTTCTTTTAAATGCAGTACAGCAGAGAAAAATAGTATCTTAAATAAGTTTGGCTATATTTAAAAGATGTTACAAAAACCCTTTCATTTCTTGGGGTTACTGTAAATTATGTCTACAAATCGATACATTGTGCTATTTTTGTGAATCTTTGGTGCTATGAATAGTTCTTCTTTGAGGAAGTATTCTGTTGATTTTAGGAACATATCTGTCTTAAGCAGAACTCCTTTCTGATTTAAGTAGAGGTTTTTGCTCCAACTTTAATAGTATGATAAAGCCCATAGTAATTTTACACTACTATAATTTTGTCTTTAGGGATTTACTGAGGTAAATTCCTGCTGAAATTACAGTCTGAAAAAAGACTTATCAGACTATGTCAGTAATAGCATGTAGTTTTAATATACTGCTTCTCAAAACAATTTAGGAATAAATATTTTTCTTATTCTGTGAAGTAAGGAGGTGAGTTGACATGCTTGGAACCTTCCTGCAGACAGACGAATGACTAAAATAGTTTTGGAGTGCTGTATTCATTAATTCACACTGTTGAGATGGTTATCTGTTTGGAATTGAAATGTCAGGCTGGTATTAGATCAGTGAATTTACAAGAGACTAATGCACCAGAGAAGCCTGACTATACAGAAAGAATCCTATTGAAAGAAAGCTGTCCAATGCTCTCATTTGTAGATATGTTAGGCTGGCAAAGACATGTTAATTATTACTTCCATCTACATGATAATATATAGAAGGTATACTTGTGTAGGCATATTAGAAGTGGAATTCTGCACGTAAACTCTGGATCAAAAACCAGAATTCTGGATTCAAATCATCCTGAAACATAGAGGTTTTAAAACTCCAGACTGCTATCCGGACCTAATTTTTTGTTTTTGTCCATATGAGAATGTTAGAAATCTTTTGTTTCTTAATGCAATTGAATGTTTTGATTTTCAGAACACTGAAGCAAACTCCACAAAGTCAGAACAGCTGTTAATTTAGACATTTGAACTTGGTCAGATCTAAAGTAAATAGAAGGTCACAAGTAGAATTGTCACAGTCTGATGATTTTAATTACTATTTGACAATGTACACCACACATGAAGCATGAACGAGTAAATTACACCAATTTTGTTCAACAAAATGAGGAAGTAAATTAAAGGTTAAAGTAAATAAGGCAGGATTATGACAGGAGGACCTCATACTGTGTCTGAAAAGAATCCATTTTAGGTTTTCACTTTGAAATCCATACTGTATTGAAGTTTGGATTCATGGTTGATTTAGATGTGAAATTGATTTTGTGTTGAATTTTAGCACCTTAGTGGCTGTGAAATTTGTAATCTAGTTACATTTTTCAAGAAGCTTGGTGATGTATCTTCTGTTACTTCTTTGGTGTTTTGTTTTAATTAATATATTTATTTATGTGTATCTTAATTTGAAAATTTTTTAGCTGAGTGACAAAAAAAAATTGTTCAGAGTTTTAAGTAAATACTTATACTGCTTGCATTTCTTTATTGAAAAAAAACTAATTTGAAGAGTTCTGCCTTGGCTACAGGTAGACTTTTACAAGTGGCAGTATTTTTCCTAAAAGAGGCTTAATAATTTAGTTTAGGTTTTCATAGAGCCAGGCACTAAATAGGATGAACTAACTTAAGCCTAATTGTCAAAAATTGGATGGAAACTCCAGGAATCATCAGTTTTCAGTCCTTATAATTTCAGACCATTCTTACAGTTTATTTGTTTTTATGGATTATAAAGAAGATACCTTGCTTCTGCCAGTCATGAAAATACATACACTGTATTAACAATCCTGCAAGAATGGCACCAGCTGATTTTGAACTTCATAAATAATTTTGCATTTTTCAAGAAAAGATTCTACTGTTGAACTGTTGCTGCAGCTGCTAGTGAGTAATGTATAAATAAATCAATTTGCATATGTAGTACAGTGCAAGAAATGTGAGTCTCAGGGTAAAACATAACACTTGTTCCCTGTTGATTTGTATAGAACACATCATATAATGTGTATAGGTGCCAGACACTTACTCATTACCTCAGAGAAACAATGAATCTGGAGAGGAGTGGACGATAACTTTAATTTATTCACACTGTCTTTTCCTTTTTCTTCTTCTTTCAAGTGTCACTGTAGAATCTATACAAGGATTTTTTGTAGGGTATTATTTCAAGCAGCAGTTAAATACAATGAAACTGTAAGGATTATCATAAGATCACTTTAAAGATCCTGTTCTACTCCAAATTTTAAAAAATATTTTTAAATATAAAATACATATAAGGAAGTCATGAACTCTTGTGCAGATCCCAAAGTAATACAGCAAAGATTATTGTATAAGTCATTTACTGTAAAAGCAAAGCTCTTCTGATTCTTTTGTGCATACACAGCTGAATCCAAGAGCAACTGAAACAACTGTGAAGATTTCCGGTATTCACCCAATTTTGGATCATGCCCACATTATGAATTTCAACACTTAGCTAGTTTTAACAATTTATCTCCAATGTCAGCAGAACAGGCTTAATTTAAATTAGTAAATGGGCAAAACTAAATGAGAAAATATGGCAGGAACAAAAAGATGATTTGAAAATCTCATTTAGTTTAACACTGACAACAGAGGGAAATGGGATAACCTAAATCATTTATGAAAGAGCAGCTGCAAATCTAAAAAGCCTAAGCGAAGTATTTTAGTACATAGGTTAGTTAGTTCTAATTATATATGCAATGCTTTAGCAAATGTTGCAGAAGAGGAGTACAGGTAGTCTGCGCTCAAAAACTTTCATTTTACATAAAGGAAAGAAAAGTAATTGGTACTGTTTCGTGTTTCAAAATTAATGGTATCCTTTTTGGCAGGTAATTTTGACGCAGAGAACAACCTTAATGGAGACACTACAACTCATCCGAAGACTACTTCTATAACAACACTAAAATACACTAAGCCCAGTCTTAGCTTAAATCAAGAAAAAAGCAATTATAAACCATTACTTACATGGCAGCTACATTATTGTCTAGTTTTGATGCTTCCAGAATGTTTTATTTGGCAGAATATTCTTAGGCAAAATATAGTGGCTTCAAAATAGCTGCCATCACAGCCATCTTTATATTTCTCTCTCCAGACCATGTCTTAATTGTTTCTGTTCAAAACAAATTCGTGTATACATGTGTGTATGAAGACTGGAAGAAATTTTAGGCTTTTATTCTGATCAACTTGCTTCTGCCTTCTTTCCTAGGAAGTGTGTAGAGAGCTCTGGTGCCTCAGCAAAAGTAACCGCTGTGTTACCAACAGCATTCCAGCAGCGGAAGGTACTCTGTGCCAAACAGGGAGCATTGAAAAGGGGGTGAGTACGAGCAATTTATTGTTTGAAGAAGTGATTTATTGTTCAAAGACTACGAGAAGAAAGAACTAGAAAATTAAAGTATTTCACAGCAATTATAACAGTTCAAACAAAAACTTAGTTTTTCAGAATACATGCACGTCCTAATGGAAAGTGTCCTACAGAACTTTTTCAAATTTATTTTATATGTGTAATTTAATAAAATATATATCCTCTCTATAAAAGTCTATAGCCTGGATAAAAAAACAACCCCAAAACATATTTTATTTCCTCTGTATATTTTTTGAGTAATTTTTTTGTAAAAACTCCTTTAGTTTAATCTTTAATAGATTTTATACCACTCTTCCATAAAGGATTGTTACAGCTTTAGGTCTGCCATGGACTTTGAAAATGTGCAACATAAATCTAGAGCCTGAACTATGTCATTTTGTTGGAAGAGAAAAGAATTTTATTTTTTCAGATATAAGCCAAATCATACAAATGTATCGAAAAAATGTTGACTCCATAAAATGGTTTTATAAAAGCCTGCATTTCCCAGTGACCTTTCCATTTTGACTTTGAATTATTCTTTCATTATTCAGTTACGGTTGCATAACTGTTTAGCTTTATGGACTTTGATATGCAGTCAGATAAACTCTTCTACAGTCAGATAAACTCTTTCTACAGAAAGTCAGTTTTGCAATAGATAAACTTAGCACTACAATATCTGCCTGAATATGAGAATTTTGATTTTAAAACAATCTCTGTATATCAGTAGTTTCAGACAAGAATATTAGAAGACTGTTTCTCAGTTAAGAGGTAAAATCTATACAGATCTTAAAGAGGAGAGAAAAATATTTTAATTTATTTAAAAGATATGTACTGGGGAGGAAAAATGCATTCCACATACCTTTTTTCAAGATAATGTATTTTATGCCGTTTTTTACGAAGTGAAGAGAGCTTGTTATATTAAACCATTTCCAGTATCTTTCTGAGAGCTGCTGCATTTGTTCGTGAGATTCAGTTATCCAGATTTTTTTTTTCTGAACAATGACCATTGACATATGTTCTTACTCTGACTTTTGTCATGCTAGCTGAGGTGGTTTCAACAAAGATAGCAGTGCATTTTGACTTGCAATCTGATGTTTAAACAACAAGAATGAAAGCTTTTGGTCAGCTGTCACAGTTTATTAATGCGTGTTGACAGCTTCATTCAGGACCCATGACCTGGTATCAGTCTGATGGCTTTTCCATGCTGGGTTTGGAAATATTGGTAAACCATGTTAAATGAATTTATTGAATGGGTCATTTTAAAGAAAGAGAGTGATTAGAGCTAGCCAGTAAAAATAGAGAGACCTTCACATAGCACCAAAAATGTTACCTTATATTAGAGTAATAGAAAATGTTAGAAGCCCTGCTCTTAAATCAACAGTCTAGGTTTATTTTGGAACCATCCCTCCTTTTTGATGACAGAGAGTAATTTACCCCAATTTATGTTTTTTAAACCATGAGACTACAAGTTGAGATCCTTTTAGACAATGTTGATCTGTCTCCTTGTCAAGAGGTTTTAATCAGTTTCCTCTCTACCAAACATCCTTTTCCAGCCATCAGTATCTTGTTCCATTGTTAGATTTAGAGGGAAATGAGAGAATCCATGCCATTTTACAAAGATAAACCTGTTAACAAAAGATGCCTGTTTACAGCAGAGAATTATGTGTGTAAACTGTATCCACAAAGGTTCCTGTGAATTAATAGTTCCTGGTAGCAATAAACCAGAAATCATGTGCTCTTTTGAAATATGTCATTCTCTTTCCCAAAGACTAAGGTGAAATAAACAGGTGCAGTAACACCTTGTTCTTGTTGTTGTTGTTGTTGCTGCTGCTGTTGTTATTGCCACATTTGTACTGCAGTCATACCTAACAGCCACAACCAAGTTAAGCCCTATTTTGATGGACTCTGGCCAAATATATAATAAATGACATTTCCAGTTCTAAACACCTCACAAGACCTCAGAGTATTTAATCATATTTAGATATTTACTTATGTAAATTATGTGTAACGAAAAACTTGAAGCATAATTTGATGCAATATACATTAATATCTTATTGGCAGAATATGTAGGGATTACTACAATTAAAATAGCCTAACCTTCTATTACAAAACCTTCTTTCAATTGCTTGTATAAACCTGCCAAGCTTTTAACCCTTTGGGTTGAAATTTTCCATGGTATGTATCTACTTACACCGAAAGTTTTTGGAGCGTTTTCTGTAAGAGTTACTCAGCTGTTTTCTGCATACAGGGAGAGAGAATAGAGTGGTTTCTTGCTGCTGNTGAAGGGTTTTACATATCATCTGGGTTCAAAAAGATACACTTTTCCTAATCTGTAATAAGAATTTTAAATCTGCATGAAGTTTCTCTCTGGTATTCCCAGAGATGTGTTTGTGAAGGTAAATTAATGGATAGATTTTAAAAATACAATGATGAAGAAATTGTGCATATCAAACAATGAGACAAAACTGATAGGAATGTTTTATGTCATGTTTTAATTTAAAGTAATTTAAAAAGTAACTCTTTCCGTAGACCATAGATTACTTCCATGCTAGGCATGTAAATGAGGAGCAAACATGCATAAAATGAAAACACAATGTGCCGAAAGGATAGTTTACATAGCTGCATTGTGGCATGATTTAACTTATCATTGGACATTAACATCAGATAAATGTAAGTCATTGTTGAACATTAAGCTTTCTTGCAAAATAATTGTAGAATTGATGATTGAAAATTAGTAGTTAAAATTTAAATTGACACTAATATTTTTCTTCCTCATACAAAATATCAATTTTCCTCAATATTAGAGTACTTGCTGTGTGATTTTTCTGAAATCATACTGTTACAAATGTTAATTCCATAAAGAAGCTAATACTCATAAAAGTGATCTCAAATGTGCCACCATATCGTATTTTATTTTCATTAGTCACTACTTGAGGAAAAACTTCAGACTGCTTATATTATTCACTGAGGATTTGCATATTTTATATGTATTTGAATGCATCACTGTCATCTTTCTGTTGAAATAATGGAAAATTATTCTTTCAATGTTAGAGAAGAATTAATATTTCAGATCCAAACCTTCCGTGAAGAACTGCTCTTTTAAAATAGCTGTCACCTCCTCTTCTTTCTTCATATGGTGATTACTCAATAGTCCTGACCTCATTATAGCAGATGAGGTTGCTGTCATTCATGGAGGAAGCATATTTCTGCAGTTCTATTAGAAATAATGAAGATTTTTGTCATTTTTAATTACTCTGACAGAGATTCTGTGCATCACTGGCTTCTAGTGAAAGATAAATTTTTATTAGAAAATTGAGAAGAGACACACAGCTGAGCATTAAATCCTTATATTTAAGTTCAGTAGAAGAGAAAACGGAGCATTTAAGGAGGTTTTACAGGGCAGTGTGGGTTTGTGGAAGACAATATTTGCATGACAGTGGAAATTACACACTGTAGGGATTTTATACAGCTTTGGAAAAATAAAGCAGGTAAATTGCACCTACCTCTTGTCTCTATAGTTTTAATAGTGTGAAATTAGTATGGTTTACATATTCAGTTCTGTATCTGTGATATGGGTTTAACTTTAAATCTGAGTATCTTGCATTTCTTAGGTTGGATCTTGATATGTTTGTAATGTATATAATGTAATTTTAATTAAATTAGTAGCTTACATTTTTACTCCTAGAAGCATTTTCATTTTTAGCTTTTGACTTTAGCATTAAATATCTGTTCATGTACTTGTGTGGCATATCTAATAGATTGTAACAAGGAGATTTTTGTATTTAGTCAATACAATTTTAATCACTTAATTTATCACTGTAAAGAGAAGAAAACCACATGATTTTAGGCACTCCTCTAGCTCACATAAATACTTTATTCTCCATCCTGATTGTGCCATTAGAGGCATAGCAAAACACTGTGCTATTTGGATATATCTATCCTAGCTAAAAATGTGAGTTCACTGACTTCATGGCATGAATTGCATAATGCAGACATTCAATAATAGTCCAGATTTAAGAGAAGCTCCATATGAAGGGTACAGTCCTCTGATGAAGTCCTGGCTGAGTCTGTAAATTTTAGAACTCCAAGAGGAGGAAGAGAAAGCTTGGCTTTGCTGTCCATATTACTCTGCAGTTAAGACTGTCTTCCAGTAGTGCTTCCAGAGAGACAGAGATATGTCTGTCCATGTCTTCTGTGCATGTCTCAGTGTGTTTGGTCAAATTCATATGGCTAGTTTTGGGCACAGAAGTTGTCTGTATTTCCTTTTGGAAAGCGTCAATAGTAGAGAAATTCAAGGGAGTTTAAAACCAGCACTTGCTCACCTTCTGGAATTGAAATGTGCAGATTCAGGTCATGGAAGGTCTGAGGCCATGTTCTGCTCTGTCACCTAAGCCTGCAGTAGTAGGAAAGGGTATCTAATTGAGCTGCTTCAAATTCTCAGTGCTGCAGTAGACACCAGAATGTGGATCAAAATATGGGCCCCAAGATTATTTCTGAATGGTTTAGAAAAGGTCTCTTATGAAGGAAATTATAAACTTGTTTTAATAGTTAATAATTTGTGTGAATTGTCTGTCATTTTGTATTTCTGATTTAAGTAATAATATTGCAAAGTTTAAGTGTTTGCTTGAATGAAGTACACGTGCTCATTCTGCCCCGAACAAATGGACAGCCACTATTATAAAATGATTTTCTGTACCATGTCTAACGCTTTGTCACTACTTCTATTATGTCTGTAGTGTTAATATAAATGAAATACTGCGACAAATTCTTCTGTCATTGTAATGTCATCCAGATTTTCTTTTATAAAAATAAATACTTTCTTTAAAATACTGTTAGGGGAATTTTTCATTTTCTGTAATGAAACCCCTACATGAATCTTCAGTGGAGGGTCTTTTACCAAACCAGGCTTGGAGATGAATCTTAGTGTTTAAAAGAATGAAAGCAACTTGTAGGTCCGTAATTGTGAAACATTAAGGAGGCTGATGAAATAAGAAATACTTCTGTTATGTGTTAGAGACCTATAATTCAGGACTGAGTGGAGACATTTAACAAATCACACACACCCTCACCAATGTCTAAACATGGCTAAAAGAAGTAAAATACTAGTCTTGTTATCTATACAGGGAATGCTAATGCCTATAATTGGTCATTGTCTGACCCTTATATTTTTCTGTCCTGATAACTCTGTCAGCCTCCAAGCTAATTTTATGGTTTTTTTTTGTGAAATCTTTCAGTGGTGTTATCAGGGAGAGTGCGTACCTTTTGGCACCTGGCCCCAGAGCATAGATGGGGGTTGGGGTCCGTGGTCAATATGGGGAGAGTGCAGCAGGACCTGCGGGGGAGGAGTCTCCTCATCTATAAGACACTGTGACAGTCCAGCGTAAGTAGCTAAAGTAAGCCGGAGCCAACAAAAAGACACATTTGGAAATTATTCAAAACTGTGGTTTCACATGTTATCTGTAAAAATGTTTTGCTGGTTTGCCAACATTTGTCTTCAAAATAGCAGACAGAAATGCTTAAGCAGGAGAAGTTCACTGGACATACTTTCAACATTTTTAATGTATCTTATGAACTGTAAAGATAGCTGGATTTATATTTAGCAGTAACCAGAATGGTTTTCTTCATGCAACTTACTGTTCATCAAAATATATTTAAATTATGCCTTAGGTAGATTTCTTTCTTAGGGCATAGTTCCTTTAATGCTTGTCTCAGATATAAAATAGCAATTGCCAGTTACTTACTCAAAAAAACCAACCCAAACCCAACACAGTATTTCCAAGTTTTCAATATAACTGCTTACATGCAAATCATAGGTAGTAATATTATCTTGAATACAGTATATTTATGTGCTGCCTTATCCAGCTCTTCAGTTGTGACTTCCTGCTGACTCTTAAAACAATTCAGCATCTTTTTTCCCTGCCACTACTCTCTATTTGTCTATTTGCCCTGTCTGAAGAAGGGCCAGCTTCTCCACTACAGCTTGATCTGTTGTATATATCTGTACTTGTCTTAACAATCCGTCTGTTTTCCAATGTCCTGAGCACTGTTCCAGAGAAGTTCTGTCGGGTAAGTGCTCCTCTCTCTGTCACTATCGCTTCTCAAATGAGGAATGCTTATTTCTATTGCTGTTCTTTGCTGAATGAATTGCTGCTCTTTTCTGTTTTGGCTTTTGCCTGTTCTGATTACCTCACCACAGCTATAGGTCTTTGCAGGATAGTTTTATTACTCCATGCTCTCTTCTTGTCATTTCTCATAATCACTATCTCTGTCACCACTATTGGCTTTTAAGACCACTTTTTCTGACAGTCATTTGTGTTTCTTTAATGAAAATACATTCTGTGTCTTTTGTCATTCCTTTTCTTGTCTTCTACTCTCTGTTCAGTTAGGTTATTTGTTGCTTATATCCATGTTTTCCAAGCCAGGCTGTCCATCAGCTTTCCACTGCACTCTGTAAGACAGATACCATAAGGACATATCACTGCTGCTTAAGATGGTCTGTTTGCCCCCTATTATTAGCAATAACTACCTAATCTGGCCAATATCGCTACTTACTCAATGGATTCAAAGCAGAAATTATCTGTATGTATCAATAATGTCAGACTATGTTAGTGAGAGAATAATAAATTGTTTTTTTCAAAGAAGTATTTAAAAGTCCTCATGAAATGTTTGTTTGGAGCATGAATAATATCCTAAGATTCTTTTTCTGACTTCTGTCACCATGTATTTGGCTTGGTATGATGAAAATGATTAAATTTAAAATGTTCAACAAGCAAATGCATTTGGGAGAGGCTATGTCTGCATTAGGAAAGAAAAACTCTGTTGATTAAGGATAACATTTCCTGGTTAAATGCTGTAATGTGAAAAATAGTACTGATTTAATTTTTAGTTAATACTTAATAGTAAATTAATTTTTAATTATTAAAGCATTGCAAAGTATTTTTCCTTTCTGCTTTCAAGCCGCAAGCCAAAGAACTGATGTCTGATTCATCTTCCATATAAGTCTAAGTTAATTCATTATTTGACCTCTGTGGAAGATAGATAGGGTTCTTGAACAGTTTGGGAATTTAACAGCCAATTATCTACACTAATAGAAATCTGCTTACTCTGGAGTTTCCTCAGATTTAATACTGATTAATTCAAATCCAATTCAAATTCTTGAACTAGAATATACAATCTTTGCTGGTTCTGAGTATAAAACCGGTCTTTGTTGGTTTTCAAGTAAGATGATATGATTAAAAAAAAGTATCACATAGATTGTTTACGCATTTCTCATTTTTATTTTCTAAAGGAAACAAATAATTAAAACTAACAGGTTTTTTATGATGTTCAAAATGGAATTAATCTGTACTGCTTGGAACTTACACAAACTACATAAATATTATGAGTGATGATTTTTCAAGTACCCAGTAATGTTTTGTGTCTGCTTCAATGCAAGTCAAAGATACAATTCTTATTAAAATCTCATCTTAAAACTTGAATGTATTTTTATTTTTATTTATATAATATATATATCTTGGACTTGTATTAATACTAATAATGCAATAGTGTATCTCATGCAGTTGTGTTTGTTCTAATGCATATACTAACATATAAACATGTCTTTCCAGGCCTTCAGGTGGAGGAAAATACTGTCTTGGAGAAAGGAAGCGTTATCGCTCCTGTAATACTGATGTGAGTAATTTTTGTTCCACTGTGATCAACTTCACTGGTTTATGTTGTAGCAGCTATGGATGTGTTTTTCCCCCAGTTCAGTAAGTGGATGGATTCTGTTTAATTGGGAAACAGTCCTATAAGGCACATCTACATATTAGGATCCTGTCTCGATGTGGTGCCTATCTAGTGCCTATGCATTAAGGCCTGGAGTGAGTTCAACTTGAGCTTCCATGTTAAAGGTGAACAAGGATCATTCCACATCAGAGCAAAAATCTGTCTAGCCCAATGTCTTATCTTCCAGCAGTGGCCTGTAACAGGTTTTTAGGGAATCAGTTATACACTTCTGTCAGGCAAGGGATTACTTTTCTATTGGTTTACTTTGTGAGTTTCCAAAAGCTTTGTGTCTTAAGTTTGCCGGAACTCATGTCGTATCTGTACCACATTAACTGCTGCAAGTTAAAGTATCCTCCATGAATCCACATTTAAGCCCTCTTACAATTTTTATACCTTTATAACATCCAGTGCTAATGTGTTACACAATCTTCTTACATGCTCTGTGCAAATGTATTTGAAACCTGCTGTTTTGCCACTGGGTATTCACTAGTTACTGTATTTACAGAGTGGTCCCGCGGTTCCATTTTAGAGCTGAGCCCATTGAACAGTGACTTACAGCTGAAGGGGTGGGACACAGTATAAATGTATAAGGTCAAATTATGAACCTAAATTACAAGTTCAAGTAACTTAAAATTCAAACCAGAAAAAAATACACATCAGTAAAGAATTTCACTAATAAGTTTCCAAGTCAAATTACAGGTCAGTAGCACTGCAAATATAAAAAGGCTTTCCTACTATTTTAGCTTTAAATTCATACTAATTTTCATCTTAAAAAAGGAAGTTTGTAACACTGAGAGAATCTATACCTAAAGATATTGTTTCACCTCTTTATCTTTTGATATATTCAGGAAAATATAATAGTTTATATACTGATTCTTTGAAAAATATTTGCATTTATGATTGTTATTAATTATCGTAATTATTGTCCCAGCAAACTTCTTTTTGGGGGTTGTTCTCATTATTAGGCAGTATTAAAAATTTCCAAATTAAAAATTACTTTCTTTCTCTTGATCACAGCTGCCCTGTTCACACAGCCAAGTGGCCACAGTATAGTAAAAAAACCTGAAGTTTAGATGCTGGTCCAGTAGGAGCTGTAAAACTTTTCCAATTGTCCAACCTTCCAAATCTCAGTGCACCATTCTGGAACCTTGACTGTGTTATTGTTTTTCTGTAGATGTGTATCTTTGCATTTGTCTGCCTTGGTACAATTTTAATTTGAATGGATGTGGTTTATCAGATGATACTCTGCAATTAATTTACCTTTCTCTTTAATTTCACTCAGGTGGTCTTTTTGTAATCGGAAGATTTCATAAACAAGAAATATTTTTGTAGTTGTAATTCACAAATTAAAATATTGAGCCACATCAGGTGTCTTTCTAATTCTTACAGTTGATACGAAATCCACTTTCAAATTTGGCAACTACGTGATGATTGCTTACTGAAATCTGTCAGTCAATATTTAGTAAATTTCACATATGCTTTATTGAACTATTACAACATCTTCCAGGATGTTGTCTCCTATTAAGTTAAGTGACTTATCAAAATCTAAGCATATCTCATTATTCTTTAACCAGGAATTGTAATAAGTATTAGTTGATAGAACTTCTACAAAAATACTGATTTGTATTATTATTTATTTTTCTTTTAAACATGTATCCATCAAGTATCAGCCAGCTTTTCTGCTTATTTGAGATTGATGTGAGGCAAACTGTAATCTAGACTAGTCATTTAATCCTTTTCAAATAATTATCTTTTTACATTAGTACTGTTTCATTTTGTACACAAGGTTTAAATTTGGTTAAAAAACACACACTGGCACACAGCAGCCCTCCTCCTTTAACTCTTTGAGGACTCTTGTGAAGTATTTTTCCAGGCATTATTATTTCAAATGTTGTATTTGTCTCCAATCTGCCACAGTACCTAGTATATAAAAATGTTTACATAATATGTAATCCTGCTCCTTCACAAATACACAATTTTTAATGCCTTTTTATTATTAAGAATGATGCCATAGCTACCTAGACATACCACTGAAATGTTGCTATGATTTGTTTTATTCTTATCATATTAAATTTCTTATTGTCACTTTCCAGACAGTTTTATTCTTAGTTGTTTTTCTTCCCCTGTTCTTTCTTTATTTATTACGGAGATGCAGTTTACAGGGTCAGGAGAGGAACTTACAGAAGGTCTCTGAGGAGGCCATTCAGGCTATTCTCTGGCACAAAGACAAAATAATTCTCAATAAATGATTCTTAACTGATGGTTAGGCACCTGAACTGTTTTGAAATACCTCCAGTCCAGGAAATAACATTAGTATTTTTCAATATCGTTACAGTCAGTACAGTTTTCATAAAATGTAATGTATGTTTTTCAGTCCTTCAAGATCCTTACTTACTCTTTCCCCAGCAAGAAGATAACTGATATTATTCCCTAGATTGGAACCTTTCCTGTGTTTGCAGATTACTATCATATCTCTTCTTGGTCTTCTTTACACCAGTCAGTCTCCGTGTTGATAACCATCAGGATCCTGGTAGCACACACCTTGAAGCATTAGGCTTCGAGCTTAGTTTGTCACCTTAGTGATGGGATTCTGTTTATTCATTTTGGTATTGTCTTAATTTTTCTTACAGTACTGACAGTGTTCATTTAGTCCATGTTGATTCATTATGCCTGAAACTCATTCTTAAAAGCACTTTTTAGGACGTCACTCTTCAACTGTGCTTTCACAGCTAATTGATCATATCTGAGTGTAGTAATTTGCATCCATTCCTACCTATACTCATATTTCAGTCAATAATGTCGACAAGTTTTCTGAAAGGGGATTTTGCATTTCCTTGCCTAGGTCTGAAAAACACGTGATGGCAAGCCAGGCCATGTAGAAATGCCATTCTTAGAGTTTGTGATTCATTTTTAAACATGTTTTTTGGTATGGTTTTCCAGTGCGTGAACATATTGGTACTTACAGAAGTCTAAATTTACAGTCTTAATGGTTTTGACGATTCTAGTCTATTTCTTTTATAGCTATGTGTAGGATTTAACATCACTAAGAATCAGACTAGTAGATTTTGTTTCGAGATTTATGTTAGTACTTAGTGCTTGACAGTTTTAATGGAATGGCATGTTGATTAACGTAAGTGTTAAGAGCATGCAAATATGTTATTGTTTTTATGAATAGTGTGCTGTTTGTATGTTTCTTCTGTTGAAATTTATTTTGCAGTGTCAACATTCATTGCCCATCTGTAACTTTCAACATAGCCCTGCCTAAAGTGCCTACTATTCATAACCCAAAAAATGCCTCATTGTAACTTCATTTTTTTTGCAGGCATTAGTTGTGTTGTGCTTTTTTTTGTCCGTTTTAATCCTTTGGAAACAGTGCACACACTCCTATTAGACTTACTTCTCTTCAAGCACTTCCAAAGCCATATATATGCCTTCTTAATTCGAAAGGCATCTGCTAATGGAAACATTGAGATCAACAGAAAATAACATTAGCCATTAAGTTCTGGAAACATAAGGGTGGTAGAAAGAACACACTGATCAGAAAATTGTTTTCTACCACCAACCACATTATCTCTAACAAAAAAAAAATGTCTTTTCCCAACCAAAGTGTTTTTCATTGAAAAAAAAAAATACAAAATGCTAGTAGAATCGCAAGAAACATTATTTCTCAGTTAAAGTAATTAATTGATTTAAAATATATATAAGGATGTGAATCTTAATTTGATATGCATCTAAAATTGTAAAAGTCTCCTTTTTTATATATATAATGAAAAACATGGTTTGCTTACAAATTCTGGGAAAGTTTTATGTATATGTGTGTGTACATACTTTTTAAAGTTTCTTGTTCTTCAGTCCTTTCTCTTAATAGAATGGGTTTTTTTGTTGATTCCTTTCATTATGCATACATTCACAGATACTGTTTGTTGCTTTCCTAATTTTAATATTTTCAAGCAATTTTTTTCTGAAATGAATTCATGTGAGAAGCCACTTTTTGTAATAGTGCCTGCGTTTGAACAGTGACTCTTCTGGCTATGTTTCTCATCTTCTCTGAGGTCTTGTATAGACCTTTGTTAATAGGAAATGATGAGTTTAGTTGCTGAAATCTGCCTGACTCCAAACTCCAAGATAAACAGGTGTTGTGTCAGTGTTGGTTCAGTAATTTGTTAACACTTTTTAAACTCAAGACATCTTCTCAGGACTTTCTTCAGACCTGATTTTAAGTTCTCATATGCTTGCTAGAGTCCTGCCTCATGATTTGCAGTCTCATAAAAGAGCATTTGGAGACACAAGCAGTCTTCAGCTTGACAAGAGTTATCCATGTACTGTAATTGCATGAAAAAAGTGAAGTATCTTACCCAATAAAGAGAAGCAGCTATTGCACGTTTACATTAGGAAAAGAACACATACACAAAGAGTTAGCGCCAAAGAGGTAACATTTTGTAAATGCATTTTGTAGCTTACCCTGTAGTAATCTTTTTGCATTTCTATGCATAGGATCTTCATAGAGTCATAGGTTGGAAGGGACCTCAAGGACGATCTGATCCAACATTTTTCTGCAAAAGCATAGTCTGGGCAAGATGGCCCATCACCCTGTCCAGCCAAATCTTAAAAGTATCCACTGTTGGGAAATCACCACTACTCTGAGGATGTTATTCCAATGGCCAGTTGTTCTCACTGAGAAAAGTTTTTTCTTCTGTGTCCAATTGGAATCTCCCCAGGAATTACTTGTACATATTATATCTCCTCTGTGTGACTCCTTATCAAAGAGAGAATCTCCATCTTCTCTGTAGCCACCTTTTAAATACTGTAACATGGGGATAAGGCCTCCCCCAAGCCTTCCTTTCTCAACGCTGAACAAACCCAGTTCCCTCAGCCATTCCTCACATGCCAGGCTTCCCAGCCCTGTGATTTTCTTTGTGGCCCTTCTCTGGATCCTCTCCAGCCTGTCCACATCTGTTTTGTGCACCAGGTGCCGAAACTGAACACAGTATTCCAGATGTGCCCTGACAAGCACCGTGTGGGGTGGGATAAGGAATTCATCTCTGCTGGTGAAGCCCTTGTTAGAGCCACCAGGATCCTGTTCACTTTCTGTGCTGCAGGAGCACACTCGTCCCTCAGATGGAGCTGAGTCCACCAGGAGCCCCAGGCCCCTTCCAACAGAGCTGCTCCCAAGCTGGGTAGATCCCAGCCTGTGCTGCACTCCTGGATTATGCTTTCCCAGGTGGTAAACCTTACTGTTGTCCTTGCTGAACTTCACAATATTCTTATTAGCCCACTCTTCCAGCTTATCCAGGTCTTTCTGCAGGGTGGCTCTCCCTTCACAAGCATCCACTTCCTCAGCCAGTTTATTATTATTGGAAAACTGCACCAGGATACACTTGACCCCATCTTCTAGATCACTTTGGAAACTAAACAGTCCTAGGCTCAATATCAATCCCTGGGGACCCCACTTGTGGCAGGTTGCCAGTTTGAAGAGGAGTGATTGACCACTCCCCTGGGTACTGCGGGTCAGCCAGGTCCCCACCATACGGACCCCTTTTCTAGGCCATAACACAGCAGCTTCTCCAGGAGGAAGCTGTGGGAAGCAACACTGAGAGCCTTGGAGAAAACCAGGCAAGCAATGCCCACCACTCACCCAACATCAACTGAGCAGGTTACTGTGTCGTAGAAGGCAACCAGGTCTGTCAAGCATAGTATCGAATGCATGTCTTGAGATCATAGCCTTTAGCTTTACCTCCTGTCAGATATTGGTAAGATACTAAAAAGCGATAGGAAAATTAGGCAGGACGACCACATCTCAAAGACCAGATAGTGGGAATTTTTTTTTTAGAGTGTAAAAAAGAAAATCTTGATCCTTCTTTACTCGTTTTCATATTTTATTATTTTGTCCTAGTGTAATTATTTAGAGAAAGGGTTTCATTATGGAGATGATTTATTTAACTTGTAAGGAGAATTCAGTGCAATTAAAATACCAGTTGTGTAGGTGAGGAGCTGAGCAAGTGGGACTGAAGAAGTGTGTAGTGACCAGTACTGGAGAGGTTCAGACCCTAGCATTGAGGGGTGCCAAGACTGGGCCTTCTACTGCTTGGAGAATGTGATGCAAAGAGGCAAATTTAGTTTGGGTTACTATTAAGAGCATCCTAAAATTCAATTTTTTTAACATTTATGTAGTTATTTTGAATTCTTATTGTTATCATCTGAAGGATTATTGAATCAAAATAGTTGCACTCTCTGTTCTTACCAGTTAATGCATTCTATTTAAAATTGTATTTTTAATTCAGAGATAATAGAGTAATAGAGAAAATTTAAATATAAATACTGTCTGATGTCCACTGTTATAATTTATATTGCTACAGCTTCAACATCAGAGAAAAAAAATTAAAGTTCCTGAATCATATGGCAATGGGCTGGCTATCATGAGATCTTGATTAATATATAATGAGAATAATAATTGTTATGTTTCTATTTGCATTGTGCAATATACTTTTAGAATCCATGTTTATAGAGTCCCTTTCACTTGAACGCATTTCAGATTCCTGAGAAGTGCTAACTGGCTTAGGTACACAAGTAAACAGGAACACAAATAAAATGGACTCTTCTCTTGCTCATAAAGTAGTAATATTTATTAACACCTCTGATGTCTGTCAAAAAATTTTCTCTTTTTTCTTCCGCTCTCAACAGGATTTTAATCTGTATTTTAAATACTTTCTGATGAAGCTTGCAATTTCAGCAGGTACTTAAACATTGATAACAATGTTTAATATGCTGAGGGTATATTCAAGATTACTTTGAATTGCTGATGAAAAATGTTATAAATGGCAAAGAATTCTGTTTCTCCTGTAATTCTTTCCAAGATTAATTCTACTTAAATCTACCCTCATTCCAATTAAAAAAGATACTTTATGGTTTTGTAATTTTTTATGCAAAGCAATGAAAAATTAAATGAAAGGTTTTATTTCTTGACACATGGAGGCTTGTAATCAGAGCCAGGCATGCTGTCTATTCTCATTCTCAGCCTTAAAACAATACTTTTGTCAATGCTACATGTAAGCAGGAGTGATATAGTTATCTAGAAAATGTTTTTTTTCTTGATGTCTTCATAATGTGTCTCAGTACAACTGCCTAGTACAGTATAATTGAACCTACAGCTCCTACCAAATTTTTTTTCCAGCTGTTTTTAATGTGTTTATAAGAAAGTAGCTGATGGATTGATTATGACACATAGTTTGACAGGATTCTGATTTTCCAGTTTTATGGAAACTGTTATGTAGCACTTACTTTTCTTTAAATTACTTCAGCTATTTCATGCCAGCCTAAGATTGCAAATAGACACTTGAACTGTAAAGTAATAAAGCAAATTTCAGAATCAGAGCCACAAGACAAAACAGGAAACCACCTTCTAATCTCTTGCATGATTGTGTTCGCAGTATAAGCATCTAAGCATTTCCTTTCATGTTTATATTTGGAATGAATTAACTATTTTGTCTCTTTTTTAGCCGTGTCCTTCAGGGGCCCGTGACTTTAGAGAAAAGCAATGTGCAGATTTTGACAATATGCCTTTTCGGGGAAAGTATTATAACTGGAAACCCTACACTGGAGGTAATGGTTAGCATTGCAAAAACATTATCATATGTGAAGACTTCAAAATTATATAAATGTTGTACAGAGAGTAATGTTTGTAAATACAATGTTTTGATTAAAATAGCTTGAGCTAAGGTTTTTAAGCTAAGGTTTTGTACTTTTGTCAGTTGCTGAAAATGTTACTAAAGAGCAACATTTCTTTATTCTAGTAGATTTTGTTTTGGTGTGAAAGGGAGTCAGCATTGTAGAGACTCCACTTTAAAAATATGGAGGCGTTCTCCACCTGCAGTTGTAACAGAATTAGAGATTCCAT
>VXAZ01003648.1:96973-111592 GCA_013399875.1 Gymnorhina tibicen
TTCCATAGGTGATCTGCAAGTGCCTCTTATGCCACAGTGATGAGTTTAGTAATCTCACAATAAGTTTGCCTTTCCTAATGTCAGAATATTATGAAAATGAGAAAGATATAAAAGCATTTATAGGAGTCTCTAAAGACTACTTCAATAGTTGCATTGTTTATAAGAATATAATTTAATAAATTATTTTCCAGTTCTAAAGCTGGAGGGTATAACTTGTGTTTTTAATACTTTATTGACCTAAATGGTTTTACCAATGATTTTTATCTTAACTGTCTAAATGGTTTTACAAACAGTTTTTTAGATTAAAAGCCTAGGAAAGGTCATCATGATCATGTGATTTGAGCTGTAGTGTAATTCAATAGGACTGAATTCTTAATTCAAATATTCTAATCTTGGTTTTGATATACTTCTAGCCCTACATTCACTTGCTATTCTTGCTTTTCAAATAGTGACGTGGTATCCTTGTTGTTTTTAAATTGTTCAATAATCATTAGGATTGTGCTAGCATAATGGCATCATTATGGAGCCAGCCAACCTTCTCATATTTTACTATGTGAAATAATATTTTTTGCAAAAAAGAAGAGTCAAAAAGATAAATCATTAAGGGGAAGTTAAATAAACTGTATACTTTATATATGTCAGGTATGAGATTGTAAATTTCAGATCTGTTTATGTATAATATTTTTAACTAAACCTTAACTTTTCAAGGTTTCTGTTAATTTTTTTTTTCCTTTCATTTGTTTTTGTTGTCCAGGTGGGGTTAAACCATGTGCATTAAACTGCTTGGCTGAAGGGTATAATTTTTACACTGAACGTGCTCCTGCAGTAATAGATGGGACTCAGTGCAATGCTGATTCACTGGATATCTGTATCAATGGAGAATGCAAGGTTACAAATGTTTTATAAAGTAGTTATGGATTACTTTGTTGTGTCTGCTGTCACCTATATTTAGTTATGGTACTTGTATATTACATAAAAGGGAATACTGACAGGTCAAATTGTTAATAAAAGTGTAAGATTGTGACAAAAAGTTAAAGAAGGTTTTGCTTAAAATAGATTAATAATTTGAACTTCAGTAACTTCTCAAAAGCATTAGTAGAATCTTCCATCTTACCTGTTTTTTTCTTGCTTTATGGTTTCTGTTGAAGAGCTGATGGAAATGGCAATAGGAGATGAACAGGTTCCTTTCTCTCTTCCAAGGCCTGTTCCACAATTTCAGTTAGAACTCCACTCTGGCTGAGAAACACTAAATGTGAACATATTAATTTGCTTAACTAGCTTATTCTGTTGCAAAAAATCATGCTGTTAATGTAATTGAAACAGAAAGTCGTCACTACTGCTCTGTGGTTCTAGGAAAAAATGTATAATGATGTAAGTATTTGCCATTTACTAAAAATCTGATTATCTTGTAAGATTCATTTAGAACTGCATTACAAGAATTTCAATAGAATCGGGGTTCTGTGCTGTATTTTTTGGTTATTAACATTCCACTGCTTCCTCAGCTTAGCAAAGCATTTAATTATGTACTTAGGTCTAGACATTTGAAAAGTACTGGTGACTCTAAAAATTGTTTGATTTCAACAAAACCACTAACAAAACTAAAGCTTAACTTAATGCTGAAGTTCTTTGCTAAATGGAGGGCTGAAGATGTATGTTTATTGAATGACATAGTGAGATCAAAAGCTTTTGCCATGTTTTAGTAAACTAATGGAAAAAATCTCAAGTTGAGAATGAACTGTGAAGAAAGTTGGGTGTCTTGTCATCTTGGTGAATCAGTAAGTCAAAATGTAAATAGTTAAAATAATACTATATTGTCAGTTATTTAAAGTATTTTAACTTTTCTTATGATGTGTCTATTAGCTGTTTACAAGATGGCAAGTAATAGTGCTAGACAGGAAACAAAGACAGCTAGACAGTTATGTAGCTACCTTCTTTGTATGAATCCTGGAAAAATATTGGCAAGCTGCAGTCCTTATTCTGTTTACGACGTACTTGTTTCATCCTAATTTTTTTTCTTTTCCCCAAAGGTTCTATCTTTATTTTCATTTATTTTAATTTATTTTCATCTATTACAGCATGCTGTTCAGCCTTCCACTATGTTCCATTCTGCATTTATTCTTACTGTGAAGTCATTTGCACTTTACATTCAGACTTACAAAAACTGCAAGTTTCCCCTGCAGCATGTGGAAATGTGGTCTATGAAGCTGTAATGCGTTAAGAATACTACTTACGCTGTCTAAATGTTTGAGAAACACACAGCAAATGTTTACCTTAAAGAAGCAATATAGATGGCATGCAGCTGTTTTAATCTCCAAAAACTACATCAGTAATCATTTATTGATAAGTATAATAATTATATTATTTGCAAAACACTGTGAAATGACACTTCTCAATGTCAAATGAGAACCTACTTAAAGTACTGGTTATCAAAGATAGAGTAGATAAAAAGAAGAACTGAATATCTCAAACTTGAAAGAAACACTTCAGAGAAAATTTAGAAATAGTGGTGCACAAGCATCATCCTGTTAAAATATTTGTTTTTATCTGCTCTCAGCATGTAGGTTGTGATAATATTTTGGGGTCTGATGCTAAGGAGGATAGATGCCGTGTTTGTGGAGGAGATGGGAGTACATGTGAAGCCATTGAAGGTTTCTTCAATGATTCATTGCCCAGAGGAGGTATGTACATGTATGTCCATTCTGTTACACAATGCGTTTAGATGACTCTTTAGCTAATATTAGTGCTGCCTTCATTCCCAGCATGGCATTGCTGTTGTACAGTTTCCGTCTTTGGAGTTTTTCATGACCCAACTGGATAAAGCTCTGAGTAACTTGGTCTGATCTATTAGCTGCCTCTGCTTGTAGCAGGAAGTTGAGCTAAATGGCTGACCAAAGTTCTCTACCACTTGAATTATCCTATGATCTTAAGGCTCTTTTAAATGTTAATTCCCTAAAATACACTGTTGAAAATATTTTATTAGCACTTAAAAAAAGGAATTCCTGAATACATAAGTTCTTGCTATCAGTTAAAGATTTTTGTATGAAGTCTAAAGAGTTTTCCTTTGTATCACATGAAAGAAAATGTTCAAGTAAATTTGAATCCCATATCTCATCCTAATTTTTAATTCTAAGTAATTAATTAATGATTAGTTTCATTACTTAAAATTGATGAAAGAAAACAACAGCAATAAAATTTATCTTTCTCTTACAGGATATATGGAAGTGGTTCAAATTCCAAGAGGTTCTGTGCACATTGAAATAAGAGAAGTGGCAATGTCAAAAAACTACATTGGTAAGGGCATTCTTCATATAGCAGATTAAGTCAGAGTTTATGTTGTGATTTGAAAGCACATTTCCTGGTTTGGCCAAACCTTATACGCAGTAGAAGGCGCAGAGGGAATTGTTAGCTGTTAATACAGCTAACTTGTGATCAGACAGTTAGTAGTGAGTTAGGGTGTATTCTCTTGAATGGAGTGATTGAAATACACCACGCATTTCCTCTTTGTCCATTCAGTGCAAAATCATGCCAATTTCCCTATAGTTAAAGTGTTAGACTTGAACTGAAGTGGATGAGGAAGTAATTCTCAATATGAGGAAATAAAATACTCAGTAACAAGGAAATAAAACTCAAATAATCTCCTGTCTCACTGTGAAGTAGTGTCTTCCATCTGGAAAGTCTCTTGGGGGATTAAACTGTTTTAAAACACAATTTTATTTCATCAGCAGCCATAGTTACTTAAATGCTAACAATCCTGTCTCTTTACTTCAAGGGAATCTAATGTATCAGTTACACAATGTTTCTGCATTGTAGATAGTAGACACCATTCCTGGCTTGTAGGTAAGAAAATTAGGTGCAGAAAAACTATGTGATTAATTGAAATCATCCAGGAAGCCTACTGTAAAGCATAGAATTAAATTCAGATTCCCAGATTTGTACTCATTTCTCTAGAGACTCTTAAATGTGCTTTCTGGTTTTTTATTACTGATATTTACAGATCTGACTTAGTCAAACTCAAGAAAACATGCATTGCTGAAAGTTTATGTACCTTGATTTGCATAGCAGTCAGTTGACAACACCAGTTTTAGTCAGAAATAGATTAGAGATCTGATTAGTTGTACAGCAAACTAAGAAATTAACACTAGCAAAAGCTATTACCTGTTTAAGCTGAAAAGCAGCTGCTAAGGCTACTTCTTTCAGTCTTTAGTCCATGTGTTGGTAAAAAACACTAACATGTTGGAAAGGATTGTGGTGTCTGTGAGTATGAGCTAGAGAGGCAATTATCCTCATCAGAACATTAATTCCTAAGTGGATTATATTGACAATAATGGCACCTTTTACTGCTGAATGCCCACCTTTCTTTCTGCCTGTGCCCACCCTTCTGTAATTCAGCGGACAGTCAATTTCCCTCCATTCTGCAGGATTAGTAACACTACCAGCAATTGACCATGCTCCCCAAGACCCCTCTCCCGTGTCAAAATACACCACATTTAAGTTTGCTTCTGTATCCTGTACTTTCAAACAGAGGTGGCGGGAGGGAGTCATGCTATGTATCCTGTCATGGTCGTTTTCTGCCAAGAACTCTTTAATGGATGGCTGAAAACCAGAACAAAGATGCTACTGCAGTTGATTGTCATTCCTTTGTAAGAGCAGAGCAGAGGAGAGAGATCTGGAAAAACATTTTGATTGGCACCATCTGAATAAAATAAATGAAAAATGCAAATTTTTTGGTTTAAATAGAAAATACATACAACATCATTGGTATCTAATCTGGCCACAGATCTAAAAATGTAAAGTTGTACATAAACACTTTTTTAATGTGCTTATCACAATTTCAAGGGATTCCTGGACTTTCAGGCTCTCTCCTCACTACCTTGTTTCATGCCACAGAGCCCTGACTACAATACGGGGGCTTCCTCTCCTTTACTAGTTTCTTGCGTTTCCAGCTTTCAAAAATGCCATTATATTGTAGTGAAAGATAATCTTTGAAGTTGCAGAGGCTATTTCATTTTGTTATGGTGTATTTTGTCCAGTGATTGTGAACCAGATCTCTGGTTTAGGATAACCAGTTTCTGGGGAAAGAAAGGCTATGATTTGTCTGCTCCCTTAAAGGAACTAGACAAGCAGAATGGTAGCTAAAATGAGTTTATTATGTTAAAATACAAAACCCAAGGGTATTGTTTTATGAGTATTTCTTTAGTGGCAGTGTCAACTTCACAGCTCCTTCTCTGTCTTTATAGAGTTCCTCTTGTTGTTCCTGGACAGCTTTTTGTGTGGCCACACCATGAATGAAATTAGAGAACTGATTCTACTGGAAATAACCATTTACACATATTATCATATATTGTCTTATGTGAAGGGCTACCAAATATGTGATTACAGTTTAAGAAATCAATTTCTCAATTTGGAAGTATACTAAACCTTCTCAGTTTTGTAGTAGTCAACCTGTTCTAGTTGGAGATGTCCCTGCTTATTGAGGGGGTTGGACTAGATGACCTTTAAAAGTCCTTTCCCATCCAAACTATTCTATGATTCTAAAATACAAAAAAATAAACCCCTCTTTCTCTGTTGTTGTCACACTGGCTCCTTTATTCAAATGAAGGCTTTCAAACTAACTCACAGCAAACATCCCATAGTTCCCTAAACGAGAATGCAGTTCTTTGAAAGCCATGGCCTCAAATTTGGGGTGCAGTTAGATAATTCAGCTAGCTCAATTAGCATCTAGCCTCTCTCACCTTGTTCTGGCTGATGATTTTTTCACCAGTGTCGCTCCTAGTTATGTGACAAAATTGGTCAAAAGCCCATTTCTGCAGCTGCACAAATAGAACAATATTTTAACTGATTTCTCCAACAGATAATGCAGCAGCAACAAAATTTTCTGTGTTCAGAGCTGCAGAAAAAAGTGCATGTTTAATAATGCTGTTATCTTCCCTTAAATGGCTTGATCCAGGATGACACCTGGCTTTATATTCCTCTTATGCTAATTTTCTGTGGGCTTTCTGCACTTCAGGTTCTCATAAATGATTTGATTAGGAACATGAACTTGTTCTTTCTGTCTCATATGCTACTAGCATTATGCCACTGCATAATTATTATCATGTAATTATTGGACTGCTGCTCACAGCTGTGGCCTTCACCTGTGCGTAACAACTCACGCTAGGTAAATGTATTTACAGAATGAAAATGCACTTTTCTTTGGCAGTCAGGTAAAAAATTAACTGCCTTGCTTCTGGATGTATATTAGTTTAAGCACATATAGCATAGCTATATTAATTTTCAGACCTTATGGTCCTGATGGAAATGGTTACTAATTTCTGCTGAATATCGTTGTCACCAGTAGAACAGTACCACCTCTCTCACTATCTTCTGCTCCCATGAATGCTCTCTGATCTGTTTAGACAGTTTAAGCATCACTGAGGCATTTTCCGTAACTGTTTAAGGTAAACTAACTATCCACACACATGTAGTTGAGAAAAAAATGTCAGAGATGACTGAAGTTGTCTTAGTCCTTTACATTATGATGTGAAGTTTTTCCCTATCCAGTAAATTCGGTTATTTGTCTCAACCAAAAATGTCATGGTCTTTCACTATGGGGTTCCAACCATAATTTTTCCTTTAAAAACATGTTTTATTTAAACTTAATAAATAAATAAATAAAATATGTAAAACTTGATAATCCTCACCTTAAATCAAAAAGTCAATATTTAATTAACTGAATATTCACCTTAAGATACATCAGTTTCATATTTAGAAACTTAATATTAATATTAATAAAATATCAAATACAAATCCCTGAATAATATGTTCTTGCCCATCCTAATGGTTGGTTAGCTATGAAATATCTACAATACTTTCATGGCTCAAGGCTGTAAATTAAGAAGGATAAAATATCTTATCAGATTAAGTAGCTAATATTTCAGTTTGTAGTAGAAATATCTTGTATTTGTGCTTTAATGAGGAGGAAAAAAACGTAGTGGACAGAGGCAACAAAACAACAGCTGACTGGTGCCGTATGTCAGACTCAATGTTCCTTCTCTTTTTTTCCCTCTGCACATTGTCTATGGTACTTATTCCATGCCCCAGCTTCTTAATCGAAAGATGAGGTTGATAACTGATTATACATTTCAGATGTGCATGTGTCTCATGTAGTTCAGCATACATTGCACATGGGGTCAGTTTTACAGCTGAAGAAATATTGCAAGTTGCATGAGGCATTTTGGTTCATTTCATGGAGCATCTGCATGTTGAAACCTGCAAAATAATCTGCTCATTGAAGATTATTGCAGAGGCAAAATTGTTGACTTACATGAGGGATATTTTGACCAGGGCTAAAGAAAAGGCTTTATATTGCTTGAAAAAACAGGGATATAGAGCTGAATCTCACATACTTCTAAGAGATTAGTAGATTTATTTACAATGCCTTCTCCATTATAAATGCTGCTTCCAATTTTTAGGTGGCTTGTATTTTTTTTTAAGCTTTAAAATCTGAAGAGGATGACTACTATATTAATGGTGCCTGGACTATTGACTGGCCAAGAAAGTTTGATGTTGCTGGAACAGCTTTCCATTACAAGAGACCAACAGATGAACCAGAATCTCTGGAAGCACTAGGCCCTACTTCAGAAAACCTCATAGTCATGGTAAAGTTATAATAAATATATTTCTGAAATTTGAAATATGTATTTGTGTTCTGAGAAAAGACAATGCCATGGATGAAAGCAAAATAGGTTGAGTTTACAAACAGTATACAGCTTGTGTAGCTGGGACTTTGGAGGAGTGTTTTAACACAGGTTTCCTACCTTTCAAAACTGACTGGCAAACATTGTCATGAAACAGGAATAAAGTCAGAAGAGCACCAGGAAATCTCACTGAAAATGAACCACATCTCTTTAAATGTGGTTCACAGTAGTGGTAGCCAAAACTGTAAATCGGCCATATATCGTATCTTTGCATACTGCTGACACTTGACAAGTCCCTGAAAGTTCTGTACATAACAGTAGTTTTAAGCCTAGCCTGAGTGTGACATGTATATAAACTTACCACAGAATGTGTATAGTGGTATGACCTATGTTAAAGTATATTGCTGTGACATACATTGCTCTCAAAACATTTTTTAAAGTATGAGAATGTAACAGAAGATATTACCAGGATCCTAATACCATGACAACAGGCAATAGTGAGCCTGCTGTTTCACTACTGTGTTGAGGAGGAGTGTAAGAACAAGGTGATACTTTCCCAGTGTATTCTGTCAGCTGCCAGATTTGTGGTTCAGGGATTGCTTGAGCCAGATAGGATATATTTTTTTTTAGAATAATTGTTGCATGGATATCCACATTTTAGGCAGCATTTTCAAACACCTGAATAATCTTTTTTTCTTCTGTAGCTGTGCATAAGCTAGACAGTCCATACAGAATGAGTTACACCATTATAGTGCCTTCTTTCATTCAGTCTGTGTCACTGACTTCCTTTCTGAAAGTTCTCTGCTCTTTGGCCCTGTGGAGGTAGGCAGATATGCCTCTGCCAAATGTAAGAGAAAGTAGAAATGGATGAAAAGTAGCTCCAAGGTGAGTCAGATTGCTGTAACTAAGATGATTTTGTGCTATTAGCAATGAAAAAAAAAGTTTGATAGAGAGTCAAAGGCTAGTGTTGGACATGTAATCTGTAGAAGTGCAGTTCAACAGTGAGGATAGACAAAAACTCATGGTAATTGTTGCACTTGTGTCTATGTCACCTGCAGTGACGTGGCTGCAGCAAGAGTTTTGTTACTCCTTTAAAGGAATCACAGGTGTGATTACAAACAAGCTTATGCTGTTGGCTATTGCATTAGGGGAAAACAAGGGCCTCAGAAACAGTCTGTTGGTATTACTGTTACTACTAGAAGTAATGTACTGTACTGTAGTCACTAGAAGGGCTAACAAGGGAAGAGATAGGTTCAAAACTATGTGGCTTGTACTCCTCACAAGATTTCAGTTAGAACTGCTGCATGTTTCTACAGTAATGTCCTTTTCCAGCTTTTTCCTCCCATAATTACTCAGCTCTCAAGTTAATTTCCATGAAGACATTAATTTTATGAAAACTAGCTTTTTCAAGCAATTTGATTAGGAGTAAGGAACTGACAGAAATAATAAAATTGTGTTAAGGGAGGAAAAAACAGATAAAGCTCACCTTAGATAATAATATTTCTCTTTTGTATATAATTTAAAGGTTAGTACAGATTCTTTTGGGGAATATCTAAAATGAATGACCATGGCTTCCTTTATTACTGTTTTCCCGTTCAGCAGAACATAATACATGCGTAGAATAAATGTCACTGTGTTTGCCCTCTGCTTGCCTGTTTCAATGGTATAACCAGTTGTTTTCAACTACAGATTCTACTGCAGGAACAGAATTTGGGGATAAAATATAAATTCAATGTTCCAATCTCTCGCACTGGCAGTGGAGACAATGAGGTTGGCTTTGCATGGAATCATCTGCCTTGGTCAGAATGTTCTGCCACTTGTGCAGGAGGTAAGACACTAGACAGTCAAGCTACAGGGTAAACTGAATTGCAAGATGCACTTCACTGTATAATTATCTAGGTGACTAACTGAAAATGTTTCTTTCAGGTACACCTCAAACCTTAACGAATATTTTATTTTAATCACAGCGGATTTTGTTGTTTTCAAGTACTTTTAATATGTTCAGATCTTTTTGTTAAATACAGTATATCTTGGCACAGTGTCTCTCTCTGCTGATACTTCTGAGACTCTCTTGAAGCTGGTATGTTTGTTTTTCACAGGAGCTTTGCTGATAAAGGACATCAGAAGTTTTAAGTAAGGATATTGAAAGCGAGAAGGCAAAATAGGCAGCTGTAAATAAAGAGATGTGTCTTTGTGTGTTTGTAGATGTGCTTCACACAATCCTAGTCAGCCCTCCTATCCTCCAGCCACCAAAGTTTAGGATGCATACTGGCAGCTCCTCCGTAGAAGATGCTTACAATTGGATTTTACTTGCCAGCCCATAGCAGTATCTGAGAATTGTTGCCCTTGGGCAGCAGTGGGGGATTTGTAGGTTGTCCCATGCGGTTCATCATGGGTGGCTTTTGCCCACAACTTACTATATTCCTAATCCTCCCTCTAGTGGCCACCAATGCAATTCTTTACCTCTGGCTGGGAGAGCAGGACAGTTGGCTTCCTTCAAAGCCAACACCATTGCTGCTGCAAGGACTGGTGAGTAGAAGTGCTGTGTGAACAGTATCTTTCTTCTCTCTGGAGACTGAATGAATCATCTCCCCAACATGCCTCTGTTCCAGAAGATATGGGAGAGTGCTTTAAATGCATCTCAGAATTTCAGTTTCTACGGCACTGTGGACAGCCCATATCAAGAAGAAGACACCATATTTTTTAAAGAACCTTCAGACCAAATATGTATCACTTTCTTGTTTTTTCTGTCTGCGGGAAGTATTCGCATTTAGAACCATCATGACTCACCTTTCTGCTGGAAGCTGCTGTGCTGTTACTAGTTGTCTGCACTTTAAATACAGCCTACCCATACACAAAGGATAGCATAAATTACACATAATACACAAAGGATAGCATGAATTCTTTTCTGTGCCACTAGAGAAAGTCTTGAAACAAAATAGAGGATGATGCCAACCTTTTCCACTATTTTTATGTTCATTTGTTGGATTCCTGGGTGACAGATTGCATTTTAAACTACAGTTTTAGTAACGGTAAGTGTGGCAGGGAAAAAAACATTTTAAAGGACAAGTATAAAGAAGAGAAGTGTCTAGCTCATAGAGAAACAAAGTTCCAATTATCAGAACCTTAAAGGTATTGTCAAATCCCATGTTTTGAGATGGTAATGAGGTAATGATCTTTCTGAAGTCATGGGAAACTCCCACTGATTTAGGTAGAGACAAGATTTTAGCCATGAAGGTCGTTAGCCATCTTCTGCCATGAAGGTTATTGTCATTTCACACATTTGACAAAATACGGTGGTAAAAATAATTGGCTCTGAAGGAGTAGGTACTAGTCTAGATCAAAAATTTGGATGTAATTAATTAGATTTCAAGGGAAGATTTGTGAATCCCTAAAAGCGGCCTATATTTATTAAATTAAAATCAGTGGAAATGGAGGAGAGATATTCTTTGGTATCTTATGGTGGCCAAATCAGGCACTTTTCTCTCCTCTCTTTCAACTTAATAAAAGGATTCACTGTGGTCACTTATTTTCACTGAGCACCATACTCATAAATAAATATTTCATTGTAGCTGTAATTCATGTTAAAAAATATATCTGCTTTCTCCATGAGAGAACCTGTTATTCCCCTCAGTTTATGAAACACTCTTCACCATATGCCAAAAGAAGATACAATTCTAAAGAGGAGCTGAGTCAGGAAAGAAGAAAAGAGAGACAAAGGTTGAAGAGACAAAGACTTAAACTGGAAAATTTAGCTAATATAAATATGAAATATTGAGGAAGCTTAGAAATGAAACCACTGTATAGCTTTATTTATTTCTGTAGTATTCATTATGAAGTCCATGCTTGAACTCTGTCTTTAAAAGAGACATTTTGCTAGACCTCAAAATAAAACAAAATATGAAATAGCTAAAGAATTTCTCACTGAAGGTAAAAAAGGATAAGTACGTGTGAAGAATATTGGCATGGAATTTATTTTTTATTTATGAGGTTGAAGAAATATATTGTGTATTAGGGAAAGGCTGTGAACAAATTAAAGGCACCAACATTTTCCAGCCTCTTACTGTAGTGCATGGACTAATTAAGTTTGATCACAATTTGTCTTGATCCAGGAAAGCTCCAGATAACATAGAGCCAGATATACTTTTCTATCAAAGTGTAGGGTTTATGTCAAAGCTGTAGGCAAATCTGTCCATCTCTGAACTAGTCTGTATTTGAAGGTTATGTCTTTTTATCTAGGTATATGTAAGACTTAAAAAGCTGTCTTAGAAGAACATCAGCTTTGCAAGTATTTAGAAGCCAGGACGTGTCAGAAATAAGAATGGCTATGAAATACTGTTTTCTGTGGTTACATCTGTTCTATTAAATAGGGACCAATTTGACCAGTGACCATTTTCAGAGGCTGTTAACAGGCCACCTTATGTCCACTTGACGTTGCTTAAATCTAGTTCTTTCTAAATCAGGCTAATTGTATCTGCATTGCTTATTTTGACCAAGTCTGTGACTCTTAAAACGTGGAGATTACTTCATGTAGTAACCAAAGTGAACTTGAGCATATGTGTTGAATGTCAGGAAGCAGAGCATAAAGACATTGTGGCAGTGCAAAGTTTAAATAGTTTTGGAGCACTGTATATGACAGAAGTGTCTGATTTTTTGTGCTGTTTCTTCTTCATAGTGTTTTGAGAGCAATCAACTGCATTCAGCTCTTCCTAGAGCCACTAGTATGCCTTATCTTGGAGAAGGGTAACTAGAGCAGTCAGGAGTCAAGGAACAACCTAAGAGCAAGCTAGGAGAAACTTAAAATCTTTGAACAGTAACATGCTGTCTTTTCCACTGGTCTTCTATATTATGTTCATCTCCACTGTGCTGAGGAGTCACATCAGAACAATAAAAATGCATTAACTTTTCAAACAGGGCCTCTGTTCTAGGATCTGTCTTGGCTTTGAAGAATAAGAAGAGCATAGTAAATGGAATGGTAGGAAGGAGGAGAAAGGTTTCTGGTTTACGACAGCTCAGTACAAGAGCCAGAGCTCTGGATTCCATTCCTGCCCCCCCTGTGTGTTTCTCGTGGTACTGAGCAACTCAAGGCATATATTACACTCTTTCTTGCTGATTATGAGTTCATTATTGTATGGGTAGTAGCTCTCTGGAATTTGTGACCTCTGAAGCATTCAAGGAATTTATCTCATGTGAAAACTCATCCAGGCACCTGAAATCAATGAGCTCTTCACAGTAGGCATT
Source organism: Gymnorhina tibicen (assembly GCA_013399875.1). NCBI lineage: Eukaryota > Metazoa > Chordata > Aves > Passeriformes > Artamidae > Gymnorhina > Gymnorhina tibicen. The sequence continues at coordinate 109,891 of VXAZ01003648.1, forward strand.
ATGCCTCCTGTCCCCCTGTATAGAATGATCTAGGAGATAAGTTAGAGTTCATGAAAGAAACAGTTATATGTTTAGATTGCCTCTAAAAGGCAGAAGAAAGTTTTAAATGAGAGGCAGCCTTGGCTGTAGTACCCATGAAATTGTAGAGTTCAGTATTGTATTAAGAGGTAGCAGGACAACAAGAAAGATTACAACCATGAACTTGAGGAGAGCTAACTTTAACCTCATTAGGGATCTTTTTGGAAGAATCCCATGGGAACAGCCCCTGCAGGGAAGAGGGGTCCAGAAGAGTGGATTGACATTCAAGTATCACTCCAGACTCAGGAACAGTGAGAAAGAAATTGGGCCAAGGGGCCTAGAGACCTCTGTGGATGAATGAAGAACTACCGTCATTACTCAAGTATAAGCAGAAAATACATAGGAGATGGAAGCAGGGTCAGGCCACCTGGAGTGAATATAGAGAGGTGGTCAGGGTAAATGGAAATGAGACTAGAAAGGCCAATGCCCAGCTAGAGTTAAATTTGGCTAAGAATGTCAAGTATAATAAAAAGGGTCTTTTCAAATACATCAATAACAAAGGGAAAAAAACCTGATAATGTGGGCTCATTATTAAGTGGAGACAGGACCTGGTAACAGAGGAAGAGGAGAGGGCAGAGTTACTGAATGCCTTAGCATCAGTCTTCACTGACAAGACCAGGCTTCAGGGATCCCTGACTCAGGAGACCAGGGTGAAGAGACATTGAAAGTCTCTTAGTGAAGGAGGATTTGGTCTGAAACAACTAGACCGACCTACTCAAGTTCATGGGTCCTGATGAGATGGATCCCCAAGTGCGGAGAGAGCTGGTGCACACCGTAACGAGGCTGCTCATGATCACCTTAAAAGTCATGAAGATCAGGAGAGGTGCTGAGGACTGGAAGAACGCAAATGTCACTCTGATATTCAAAAAGGGCAAGAAAGAGGACCTGGGAACTATGGGCCAGTCAGCCTCATCTCGATACCTGGGAAGGTGATGCAGCACCTCATTCTGGAGGCCATCTCTGTCCATGTGGAAGACAAGAAGGTGATCAGGAGTAGTCAGCATGGGTTCCCTAAGGTAATCAGGTGTTTGGCCAATGTGATTGCCTTCTACAGTGAAACAGCGACCTGGATGGATGGAGGGGACAGGAGTGGGTATTGTCTAACTCAGCTTCAGCAAGGCTTTCAATACTCTTTCACAACATCCTCATAGGCAAACTCAGGAAGTGTGGACTGGATGAGTGGTCAGTGAGATGGACTGAGAACTGGCAGATTCCAGAGGTTCATAATCAGTGGCACAGGGTCTGGCTGGAGGCCTGTCACTGGTGATGCTACCCAAGGTTCAATACTGGGCCCAGTCTTGTTTAACTTACTCATCAATGACTTGAAGGACAGATGCCTCCTCAGGACGTTCCTTGAGGACACAGAGTGGGAGCAGTGGCAGATACGCCAGAGTGCTTCGGAAGGACCTCAACAGGTTGGAGAGATGGGCAGAGAAGAACCATCTGAAATTCAGCAAAGGCGAATGGTGGGTCCCGCACCTGGGGAGGAACAACCCCAGGCACCAGCACAGGCTGGGGCTGACCTGCTGGGGGGCAGCTCTGCAGAGAAGGACCCGGGATTCCTGGTGGACAACAAGCTGTCCGTGAGCCAGCAGAGTGTCCTGGTGGCCAAGAAGGCCAGTGG
>VXAZ01003648.1:112092-192228 GCA_013399875.1 Gymnorhina tibicen
AGCTTTCTCCATGGACGAAGGTCAAAAACAGTGCTGTCCAGGGGAGTAAAACTCCTTAAAACAGGCAGAGAAATATTCCCCGCACTCTGGACTCCCACAGAATTCCTGCAGGATGGTGCCAAAAGATGGATCCAGGCTCTTCTCAGAGGTGCCAATCAATGGAACAAGAGGCAATGGGCAGGAACTGATGCACAGGAAGTTCCACCTGAACATGAGGAAGAACTTTACTGTGCAGGTGACTGTGTGCTGGAACAGATTTCCCAGAGAGGCTGTGGAGTCTCCTTCACTGGAAGTATTCAAGAACTGTCTGGATACAATCCTGTGCCATGTGCTCCAGGATGATTCTGCTTGAACAGGGAGGTCAGACCAGATGACCCATTGTGGTCCCTTCCAACCTGACCCATTCTATAAGAGATTGTAAACTGTGTATTTTGTAGTGTCACTTATGTTAAAGGAGAAAAGTGCACATAGTTTCTCTGCCAGTCACCTTGATGCTCATTGTACAGTGAACAAAGCAGAAACCAAGTCTCCAAAGTCTGAGATCTATTTTGATATTTTCAATTTTTTTCCCTAAGAAGAGGTTCTTCAGATTTACCAGATAGTTAAAAAGGCTTGTCTGATGGCAGACAGCTCTTATTTATCTAGGATTCCTATGCTTATATGTAGGACAGGAATATAATTCCACTGATTTTTAATCTCATTATTGCTCTTAAGCTTGGGAATCCAGAATTGCAGCTCTTCTTTTTGTGCACTAGAACCCATATTTTCTGAATTGAAAATTTTTCCTCTAATTTTCCTCAAATTTATAGTCTCTGAGCTAGTTCTTTCGTTCTGGAAATATGTAAAAATCTACATGTATTCTTCATATTACTTCCCCTTTTTCCTGAAAGTACACTAATAACTTTTCTATTCTGAGGCAAGGGTTTTCAGAAGAAGAATTTGTCATTATCTCATATAGGTCTTTATAGCTGGTGGCAAACTTGGACAAGACTAAATGAAAGCAACGCCAGAGAATACCAGTGTGTACAGTGCAAAGTTATCTGTAGAGAGAGGAGCGGGAAAGGAGAGAACACAGGGAAATCAGAAAAAATTAATGGCAACAATGGAAGATTTTGTTTAAGGGCCTGATTATTATTTAATGAGAAACACTGAGAAAATGAAAAATAAAATAAGTAGAAATAAGAACTGAAACAATACAATGAGTTCTGGGAAGTGAAAGGAAAGGGCAATTATATCACTTGTAGATCACAAAATTAGAGTGTATTCACTGTCATGCATGTCTTTCCTTATGTCTTGTAATTTTCCAAGGACAAGTGTGTTACTCTGTCCAGATCCACAAGTATTCTTAGTAAGGCAGTCAACTTCTGGTGATAATGTTTAAAAAAGTCTAGCAAAGGAAAAAAATCCTTGTTCATGTTTTTTATTTCTTATGCATTTAAAAAGAACTCAAATAAGTGCCTACTCCCTTTTTAACTTCTTTCATGTTTAATTAATTCTAATGGCAACAAGTGACAGCCTTTATTATCTGGAATTTGCCAGTAATCATAAGCACTGGTTAGGATTTCATTAATTCTATTAGAGTTCATCTCCAGATGAATTAAATGTCTTAGATATTCATGGGGTTTTTTATAAAATAGTCAGTGTACTATTACTATTATAAGTAAACTGATTTCTGCTCAGTTTTCTTTGCTGCTCATGACCCATGTAGAGTGGTGCCTACTATGTTTTTCTTTCATGCCCTCATATGAATTATGAAACTATCTTTAGGCAAATAAAACATACTTTTCCTCATCAAAAAAAAATATAAGTTTGGCTCTGTGTTGAACATCTTGTGATCTGATGAGTGAGCTCAGAAAGTATGTCTGGGTTAACCAGCATGCACTAGTTTTAGTGATGCAAGGTTCACTATGAATTGGTACTGGCATCTTTATAATTAACTGTTGCAATCACAAGCCACAATTTTTGGGAGTGATTTTAAAAATAGATACAGCATTTACATGCCTGCAATTTTAATTCAAGAATAAAATGTGCTCCATGTAATTTAAAATTTGGCTGCTGAAAGTCATGCAGACTATTTGTGAATTGAAATCTGCAAAACAGCTCAGTTCTCTGGAGATTATGGTCACTAAACCACTGGGGTTTTGTTTTGTATTGGGATTGCATTGACGGGTCATGGGGATATTTTATGGTTTTTATTATAAACTAAAAATCTGTAGATTTGAAAGCAAAGTGTTTCTGTCTAACTGCTTGTAATTATTTCCCCCAGAGTTTAAATGAACTAGTTTATCTGTGCTTTTTAGATTACTTATAAGAGAGACCATATATTCAGGGAAGAGTTGATAATTTAAAAATAAGTTTTCAGTACAGGGTGTAACCAAGTTGTAGCTGTTGTCTGGATAAAAACAGCACTCCTAGCTTTTTCCATTTCTTTTTCTTGTCTTAAAAGTTAGTATCTGATTTTTTCTCTCAGAGTTTTTATTAAATAACAGTGTAATTAGACAGCAATTATGTAAAGTTTATATACTGTGTGACAAGATGCTGCAGAACTTTTTAAAAATGATTAATATATCTCCTGGCATCAATTAAAGATTCTTCACTATAAGTGAATGGGGTCAATACTGTCTTACAGGTGATATGCTACCTCAACAACATTCAGTAAATAACACACCTGAAATTTTTTTTTTAAAGCTGACCACAGTGATACTTCATGATCATAGAACTTATGAATATTTTCTTATTCCAAAATCCCTCAAAAATGAATTTGTTAAGGCTGCCAATTTTTAGCCAAATTCTGGAAGGAAATGTATCTGATGCTAGTAGGAAATTCAGTATAAATATAACATTAATATCAGTGCTATGTGATAAGTACATTTGTGAGAATGGTATGCATCATTAAAATGCTTAATTCTAAAGTGTGTATAAATTATTTTAAAGCAAATATTATTTGAGGAAGATATTATGAAGGCCACATTCAGCTTATTCAACTAAGGGAATTAAGGCAGTTTGTGATAGAAAGGATAAATGATTAGTCAGAACTGAACATGAATTGCGTATTAGCTAGAAGTGCCATGTTACTAGCATTGCTTTTTGTCTATAGCTGTTAAATACTAGTTCTTACTGTGGTGAAACGTGAGCAAAAAATTGCTAGAAATATTCCTGCTTAGGTTATCAGATCTGATTCAAATTATTGTCATCTGTTGGCAGTTTTTGCATTGATTGTAGAATTCAAAGTGTATCTTGTCACAGCTTCTCAAACATTTAGATCTTTCACTTATTTTTCAAGAGCCAAAGGAAGATATTATTTCCTCCTATGAGGGAAGGCTGATAGAATTGGGTTTGTTCAGCCTGGAAGAGATGGCTTAGGGGTGACTTAATTGCAAGCAGGCGGTATCCAAAGCGAGCCTACAGAACAGATGGAGAGGAACTTTTTTTAAGAGCATGTAGTGACAGGACAAATGGGAATGGCTTCAAACTGAAAGAAAGCAGGTTTAGATTAGATATTAGGAAAAAATTCTTTACTGTGAGATTGGTGAGACACTGGAACAGGTTGACCAGACAAGCTGTGGATGCCTCAGTTCTGGAAGCGTTCAAGGCTGGATTGGGTGGGGCTTTGAGCAACCTGGTCTAGTGGACCAGGCAGGGGGTTTGGAACTCTATGATCTTTAAGGTCTCTTCCAACCCAAATGATTCTATGATTCTATGCATATCTTAAAATGGAGAGATGGCTGTAAGGTAAAGTTGGCAGATATTTGAAGCCAGGAGGTTTTAATCCCCATTTAACTGTATGCATTTCACATTTTGGAATAAGTTAAATATTTAAGAATGTGAAGAAAGGTACAGGGTTTTTGCAGCTTTTATAATACAAATAATCCCATTCTTCCCATTTTATAACTACGCATGTTCAATAAAAACTGCATGTGAATTGCAAATCCACGTTTTTTTTATGCTAACAAACATCATACAGCATGTTTTTAAGAGAGGAGGAAAGCAGTGTATATTACTCTTTACAACATTGCACTGTCATCATATCAGTGGTTCTTTACTGCTTTAAAAAAAAATCAAACAGAAAATCTGCTTAATACAGTACCTTATAATATTGCCTTGGCAGTGATATATCATGTTTTGGGAATAATGATGAATTCTAAATTGCCCTGTTGATGCTTAACGGTGAAAGAGGAGCTGGAAGTGCCAGGCAAAATGAGTATTCAGAGACAAACTACATCTTTCAGAAGGAATTATACTTCTATTATTTTATTGAAGAAAATTTGTAGGATAATGTATAAAAATGCAGCACTGTTCCCCAGTATTGCTGGTTTGTTTGAAACCAGAGCACATAAACAATAATTCTGCCTCAAAGTGTGACCACATTCTATTTGGTGATGTTTTCTTTGGAAATTTAAGTGTCTTTACTAGGAGAGGATGGCAGACAGAGAATGGACTTTGTGCAATATATAAACAAAAATCTGCTAGTAAATCTATAAATATATTCCCTTTGTTTTAGAAAACAACAGAATTTTAAATTCCTCTCTCAGTGGCGTAGCCTAAAATTGAAGGAAAATAGAAAAACAATTGTGGCTAGGGGGCATTCAGTCAATTTAAATTCTCACAGCTGCAGCCTTCAGCCAAATAAAGTGGGATGGTAGAATGAATAATTAATAGGTGAAATACAATTACACTCAAAAACTAGAAGAGCAGAATGATTAACTAATGGTCTTTTCATTTCATCCTAAGGTGTCCAGAAACAAGAGGTGGTGTGTAAAAGGCTGGATGACAGCTCCATTGTACAAAACAATTACTGTGACCCTGACAGTAAGCCTCCAGAAAACCAAAGAGCCTGCAACACTGAGCCTTGCCCACCTGAGTAAGTTATTAATCACTTAAGATGGACATCTGTTTTGCACAGAGATAAAAGTCTTCATAATCTATAATAAATCTTGTTAACCAAATGTATGTAAAATTCTCATCTAGTATTCATGTTCTGTCTTATCAGAAAGGGTATTTGGGTTTGCTTTGGTTTCTTGTTCCGCTAAGATCAGCTGCAAAAAATGCATTGAGGAGGTCTGATTTGTCTGAGGAGCAATAGTGATGTTTGAACTACACCAAACACTGCAAGTAAAAAATACTAGCAAAACTGTTTCTTAGGATCTGAGCGTCACATGCAGTGAGTAGTGCACAGAGTAGAACTGGGGACCATTCTTATGGCAACAATGATAAAAGAATGTTGAGGTGAGACTTAACTTTACCCTGGTTATTAATATTGCATCTGGAATGTTTGCTATATTTTAAAGTATGTTATATTAACATTTGGGTTGAAGTGTTCACATGAGAAGTGGCAAATATAGAAACTACTAAGCAGACCAAACAATTTCCTGACAATAGTTTTGTCAAACTCTTCTCCAGCATATTCATTCTCTCAGCATGTACAGTAATGCTGAGTGCCTTTAGGTTTAGGTGCTTAGATTCTATTTAGATTTATTTTTAAAGATAGCTGTATGCTATATATTTATAATTAAAAACTCACCAGCTCATTTCATCAAAAACAAAGCTTGGCAAGGACGTATAGAATAGCTTAATCTTACTACAAAACCTGTTTAGATACAGTTGTGGTATTTTGTACTAGAAAATAATATCAGCATGTGAACAACAGCTCCTCTTATATTTTGGGGCAAATAAAACTAGTGGAAAAAGTGGAACAGATTCAACAATTTATTGATTCCCAGGTCAGGTTAGTTTGACTTTGGTGATAATCCATAGCTGTATTCCAACTGGGCATGAAAATCATTAATGCTGATTAAATGGAGAAACTGCACAATATGGTGATCACCTGTAAATGTCTCTTAGAAACTGCTAAATTGTAGCACGAAGGACACTAGGAGGAATGAGACAAGATTATTGTGCATTAAAATCCCAACAGGTCTTCATGAAGTCAGTCTCTTCCTGGAGTATTAGCTGCTTCCCTGGTGTGGTGACTGGTTGCAGGATGGCAGAGCAGTGTCTCTTACACTTCATCCTGCTGTGTCATGGAACACATTCATTTGACATGAAGCCAAGTGAAGCCATTGCACTGCTCTTACCTTTGAATGGGAATGAGCTGTGTCACAGACAGGTCTAAATTGGGTCAAAATCATTGTCCCCACAGTGTATGTGTAAATATGTGTTTATCCTGGAAGGATGTGCATTTGTCCCATTTGGATAACACTGTTTAGCATGGCTCTAAATGCACCAGCCACATACCTGAGACCTGAGAGCAGGACTTGAAAAGTGGTCATGTTTGATCAGTTCCTTTTTATCAAACACACCCCAATTCCTTCCTTTCTGTGGCTTAGCAAATTAGCATTTTAAAAACTAGTGGTAACAAAATTATTCCAAACTAGGTAAATTTCGGTGGTCTTTTTGTTGTTTTGTTTTGTTTGGTTTTTGTTTTGTTTTTTTCACTGACACTACTAAGAAAACCCCCACAAACCAACAAAACCCAGTGTAGAAAGTGGGAAGCTTTTGAATTCCCCATCCAGTACAACAGGGACATTGATGAACATGATGAGAGTCAAGACATCAATATTCAGAAAATGGGTAGAGTGTATTAATTAGCATCTACTTCAACATATCAGAGCAGTTCAGCCCATTTTGCATTTCAGTATAGCATTTTATTAAAAGGTTTACAAATGTTTCAAAATCAGATGAGAATTAACTCTCAGAAAGCCCAACTTTGAGATCAAATTGTTTTATTGTACTGATACTAGAGAGGCAAACATTTTGGCTTTTGACTTGTGATGTAACTTACATCAATGGTTCCCAAACATTTTCAGTTGCAAACCACTTTCACAGAAATGATTTCAGGCAAGTCCAATACAAACCTACATAAATAGCTTCAGTTTTGTCAGGCTCAAACACTAACTACTATAGGCAAGAATGGAAATTGCTGCTCTAGAAAAATACAAAATAGTGTTATTATTGGAAGATATGATTGCAGTGAGGCATAAATTAAAATATTCAGTAAAAAGACCTGTAAGTTTCTACTTTATTTCACCATGAATGTGTGTATTGTTAAAAATTACTTAGGTTTAGTAATTTAAACTGTTTGCATTCTTGGTTTGTGCAATTATCAACTCTGTTTCTGAAATGCATTAACTGAGTCTCCTAACATTTTCTATCCAGATGGTTTATAGGAGATTGGTCAGAGTGCAGTAAGACCTGTGATGGAGGAATGCGTTCACGAACAGTTCTCTGCATCAGAAAGATTGGACCTTCTGAGGAGGAGACGCTGGACACTGCCAGCTGTTTAACACACCGGCCTATTGAAAAAGAGCCCTGCAACAACCAGTCCTGCCCCCCACAGTGGGTTGCTCTGGACTGGTCAGAGGTAAGGAAATTTTGCTGTGTTAGCTCTTTGGTAATAGTGGAGGCAGGACCTCTGGCCACTGAATATTAGTACATTTTCTATCACTGCTTGCTAAGTAAAGGATTAATAAGAAATTTTCCCAGAGGAGGTTTCACCTGTGCTTCATTGTTTTGTTTCCTGCCTTTATGAAAATGCCCATAACCTACAGTGTGACAGTATACCCTAAATTAACTCCTTCTCTCCCACAGGTATCACATACGGGTTACCTAAAGTCATTTTACTCTATTGTCATGTCCAGGCTTTTATGCAGGAAGATCATGTTACGATTTTGAACAAAATAATTCTAATTTAATGATTCAAGCTCTGCTAAACTTCTAGTTGTGATAATTAATCAGGACTGTGAAAAAGTACCAGGCTTCTTTCTGATGTGAATTTTATTTGTGTAGCTTGGCAGACTGTCTTGACTGATGATGCCATTTTAATATAATGAGAAAAGTGTTTTTTTTTTTTTTTTCTGTGCATGGTTTCCAGAAATAGAATGTATTAAAATCCCTATAGTAATATAAATGTAAACATTTTTATATATGTGTTTATATGAATTTCTGATAGAAGCATGAAAAGGAAAACAAGAGTGTACTTAAAAAACAAAGAATTGGATACTCGTCCCATTGAAACCAATGGCAAACCTTGCTAATTTCTCTGGAATGCAAGTTATAAAGTTTTCTTTTCATACTCAAAACAATGCATAATACAAATATAACAATTATAGAACTCTTTTATCTGCTCATGCACTTGTTGACAATCAGTATAATTACACATTTTTAAAATTTTCAGTGACTATTAACAAGAAATTATGTATCTTTTTGGTCAGAGAAACAAAAACATTTTGTAAACATACAGGCTAAATGAATTCCTTAGGAGAATGTAAAAGTGGTTTTATCATATTGAAATGAAAACTAAAGATGTCTTTCCCACTGGAATGTAGTCATTCTTAGGCAATGCCATAAGGTTTTTCACACTTTGCAGTAGTTGATCTTTGACAGAATTAGTTTACCCACTGTAAATTACTCCTTTTCTATTCTTCTGGATAATTACAAAAAAAGCAGAAAAAATATTCTAAGGATTTCATGGGAAGGGCCTTAATCAGACAAGCAGGTATAATTTGCATTCATGACTTCCACAGAGGGAGTCAGAAATTCTAGAAGCATTTATTAATGGAAGATAATTTTTCCTCATTTGGTTTATCTGGGTATTTTGTTTTCATTTGCTTTGGAAATGTGCAGTCTTTCTGTTAAATTTTACTGATGTTTTTTATTTTTAGTGATTCAGAGTTACTGAAGGCAACATATTTCCTTATTTCACTTTCATTTCTGGGATCCAGGTGTAGTCCATCTTAGTAGAATTTTTGCTGTAACTCCACAAAAGGAGTTTTGGAATGTTGTTTTCTTCAGTAGCTGGAAAAAGATCTTTCTCAGGTGGCATCTTAGACATAGATTAAAGATTGTGTCTTCAAGCAGTACCAGAAGAAGGATGCTCCTAAACTCAAAGTTTGGTCCTTGGAGTCTTGCTTGTTTGCTAACATACTCTGTAGATTAAGAAATCTCACAGGCACATGGGGTTTTGACATTTTGATGAAGTCCTTTCAATCTTGTCACTTTTCTGTTTGTTTTGACAGACTGATGTGATTTTTAAGCACTCAGCTAGGAAGGGGCACATACTTCTATTTCCTACTTAAAAGTCATGCATTTTGCATGAAATACGTGTGGGAGAAAATACTCACAACACTCCTTGGAATTTGGACCCCAGCTGATGAGTCGTGATCATGACATCGAAGACCTCACATATTAACTGTCATGGGGTTTTGGTCTCTATTTGTCATTAGTGTTATTTGTGTAGTTCTGCTAGAGATCTTCTCTTACTTCCCTCCTTCATCTAGTTTTCTAGTAGGCAGTGTGCACAAGATCTGGTGTTGAAGTCCCTTCAGTAAAAGGATGTTTGAAACTGTTTACTCTGTGTCAGAATCCTGCAGACTGAAGTACTGTAGATAAGGAGGCTGTACCTTGCTAGAAAAAGATAGAATAGGATAGAAAAGAAAAGGTTACATTTTAAGGAAAATTATTATATATCCATTTTGCATTCTGGATTATGAACTCCAAATGCAAGACCCATCTTTTTGCAGCCCAGTTTAAGATCCTAAATCCAAGTGGAGATAACATTTGGGATAAACCTGTTCATTCTGTATGGACTAATTTAGACGCCTCCCTCTGGAGATTTTCTTCTTGATTTGAGGCATATGTAGATACAGATATAAAATTTTACATATTCATAGGGTATATCCTTACATAATACTCTGGACCTGTTTTAAAATTTCTATAAATTACTCAGAGATGCTTCAGGATTAGGCATACAACAATTAAGTTTGCATCACTCAAGTAATTTTTTTGAAAATGAATCTTAGGGATGTTTCTTTTTTCCCCAGTGATATACTGAGTTGTTTGGGGTGTGTGGAAAGCCTTTGGTATGCGACCTCTTGAATATTGCTCCAGCTCCACATAATGTTGTTTTCCAAATAATGTTTTGTCCCTACATTTTGAAGGCAATTCCAGTCTTGAACAGGTTAGCATAATCTGCATGTAAGATTTATGCTGTCAGAAACTGATTCTGATCCAAATACTGCAGATAGGTTTATGGGATAAAGGTTAACATGCCAATAGAAGATTCTAAAACTGTGCTTACAATATCTCTTGTTAAAAAGGGACTGATTTGGGAAAGGTCTTGAGTTTTAGGAAAGGTCTTGAGTTTTAATTTTGTTAGCACTTGTCTCTTCCTCATTCTGCAGTTGAGCTGCTGTATATGACAGTTAATGGTAAGTAGCAAAAAGGAAATAGCATGGCAGCAACACCATTATGAAGGAAGATGAAGAAAAACAGTGATCATCAGGCCTGCTTCTTTTTAAATTGCTGTTTTATTGTCAGCTTGCTGTCAGAATAGCACAAGAGTGATAAAAGGAGAGAAAACTATGAAATCAGAATTAAAATTTAAATAAGAAAGAAGAGGAAAGCATGCACTGTAGGAGAGGGTACCATATTTCTATATATCTGAATGATGTGGTTTCTATGAAGTCAACAGCATTTATCTTCCCTTTTATGTATTAAGAAAAAATGTGTTCATTGTCTGTGAATAAAGTGAAGTGGATAAAGACTGTACTAAGGTGATATTAAGAACAGAGAGTCTTAGTTTTAATTATTGAAACATTCAAATTTGTGTCATAATAGTGTTACATGTGGCAGACCTTTGTGCTTTGCAGCAGTGTTTTTCTTAAATGTAACATAAATAGTAACACTGTAGCCTAAATATAAACAGCAAAGGAAATCTAAAACTTAGAAAAGCTTGTACATAATAAAACAATCCTCAGTCAACTTGTTTGTTTCTAAACATTGTTAAATCATTATTACTGTATTGTGATTATAGTTGAATTGTAAGATCATAAATACATTGTCCTGCTTTACAAATAGCATTTCTGAGAATTTTATTGGCTTTTTACTGAGATTTTAATTATTTATTTACATCAACATTTTTTTCAGTGCACACCAAAGTGTGGCCCAGGATTCAAACACCGAATTGTTCTGTGCAAAAGCAGTGATCTTTTAAAAACCTTTCCAGCTGCGCAATGCCAAGATGAAAACAAGCCGCCAGTGCGCATCCGCTGTAGTTTAGGCCGATGTCCTCCTCCTCGCTGGGTTGCTGGAGACTGGGGACAGGTGAGATCATTCATGCAAGTCCTTATTGCTGTTAGTCTCCCACATTAGCACCTCTTAGAATAAGATGTCGATGGAGATAGATAAGAGATGGTCCCCATGACTGAGGGAAACAAAAAGCTTCTCCCCTTTTGTGTCAGATTGAAATGTGATTCTTTATGATGGTTGTCTGAGAGCAATCTATTTGCTACTGGATGGATTTCTACATGCACTTCCAAAAAAATAAAATAATCCTTACTTTTTAAAGAGTGTTTTGAGATACAGTGTTGCAGGGTTTACTATTTTTAAAACAGACTTAACTTCCTTGAGAAACATGATGGAAATATCAAGCCAGTTCCTGTGGTAGTAGCAGATCTGTATATATATCTATCTCTTAAAAAAAGCCACTTTTAGAGCAATATAATTTTTTACATAAGTTACATTGAATTACCATACAAGGAGCTAAATTACTCCAGGACAGGCTGAATAGTGCTGCCATTATGCAGTGCTTCTACATATGATTGACTAAGTTTCCTTCTTCCTTATGTTTTTGCATCTCAACGGTGATCAATGGCCTGTTTTTAGAATATTAAATGAAAGATTAATTTTCTGCTTGTTGAGCAATTTGCCTCTAATGAAAATGAAACATTTTAGTTTAACTAGCCAGTGGAAGATCATTTGTGATATTACAGTCTAGTTGGCTTTTTTTTATGCTAGTTCTTCAGATCCACTTTTATATTTAACTAATATTGTACTAAAATTGTAACTAGTTATAGAAATTAAAAATGCTTTGAAACAGCAAAGTATTTTTGTTTGAAAGATGTTTACTTTTTCCTTAAAAAAAATCCTCTAGTAGATTTGAATTCTTGATCTCTTTGTTTTTCCTTCTTTATTGTAAAGTGTCAGTATGCTATATGAAATAGTGTAAATTATATTCTTGTATTTCAAATCTGAACTGTTCAGGGAGTCAACATTGCATTGCATTTTCTTTTCTTTGAAAGCCAAGTACTCACATATATTGTAAAAAAAATTCTAAAATATTTTATGGGAATTCTTTTTGCTATTAATCAAACATCTTTAGATGCCTGTCCTCTTTAAAATTTGTGAATATGAAGTGTTTCTGTTCACTTCCTGTTGCTTTATTTTATATTTAAAAATTGGATCCAATTTTTAATCCAGTTTTTAATTTTTTTTCTCTTTCTTTAGTGTTCTGCACAGTGTGGTCTTGGGCAACAGATGAGAACAGTACAGTGCCTGTCATATACTGGACAAGCATCCAGTGAGTGTCCAGAAACTCTCAGACCTCCATCAATGCAGCAGTGTGAAAGTAAATGTGACAGTACTCCGATTTCCAACACAGAGGGTAAGTCTGCCATCTTAATATAATTTATTCCGGAAAGGGTAAAGTGACATGGTCAGCATTAGTGCATTGGTAAAAGTCTATATGACATAATCTCTCAGGCTGTGAATGATTTTTTAAAAATTATTTTCTGGTTAGTCATTGTAGTTCAGTGGTAAAGTCAATGAAAACATAAGTACCCATGGTTTGTTTAAAAGAATACCCTTAAAAATATAGCCTAAGTAATGGACAAAATACTATTGTTTATGTCATTGATTTTCTAATCTCTTTATTGGTTTAAATGGAAATGTTCATAATAATGGGAGGAGCATGATACACTTTTCATCCACGAACCTTCTACCTGCCTAATCAGTGTTAAACACAGCAATGCAGAAGCAAAAAATAGTAAATTCCATATTCATTGGAAGACTGGGACCACAGATTTCATGCTACATGGTTCTTGTAAGAACAAGTCTGTTCTTACACTTTGACATCCTTTCAGCTTCTTCTAACTAACTTGTAATTTTTTTTGGATTTATAATGCCTGTTCAAAATAATTATAGTATTTTTTGCATTATGCAGTCTAATTTAATCAGACTATTAACTAACTTCATCATAACACATTTTTGGTAGAGGATATATTAGATAATATTGGGAAAATAAGCTTATTCACATTTATTAAATACTTCGGATCTGAACTTGTAAATGGTCCAGGCCAATCTATTAGGAAATGCTGACTTCAAAGTAGACTTGGAGTGCTAGGCAGTAAAAAATATATTTCCTCATTGATTATAAAATTTAGAATAGTTGCTCATCAGATGAGTACAGCTCATTTTATGTGGAAGGGGGAAAGGAATAGAAACCACAGCAATAATAGTTCTTCTAAAACAGTTATTCCCTAAATTTTTATATTTCCTAATTTTTGAGGACTTGACTGCAATGTGGCTAACACTGCTGCTTTTAACATAACTGATCTCTGTGCGGTATATAATTGTGTATTTTTTTCCCAGAATCTCCTACTACATTGGAGTTTAATGTCCTATTTATATGGAACAAATGCTCTGATTTAAATTTTTTTAAAGGCAAGTTTGTCCTGCAGTCTACCCAGATTTGGTAGTCATTCAATGACTACTGTATCCATCCATATCCATGCCATAGATTCAAAATTGTTGCAAAAGTATGGCAAATATAGACGTCTGTGAAGAAAAGGAAGCACATTAAAATCTTCCCAAAAATACACTGATGGCTTAATGTATGAGCACTCTAATTCACTATTTTGAGTAAAGTTTTAATTTTAAGTAGAGGCTTATCATTCAATGTTGTCATTGAAAACATGTTTGTACCAGAATTTTTCTTGGTTATTTTAATTTGCATTATTTCTGTTTAGTGCTCTCATGTAATCTTTAAGTGGTAATTATCAATCTAGGAAACTTTCTTCCTTTTAAATCTCAAAGACTACATGATATTTTATTTCCAAAGACAGATGTTGACTTTAATCCAAAGTAAGGAAGGTAATAAATTACTTTTAAGTGGATGTGATTCAGTCCCAGTCTCCTCTTAATTTCCAGATGACAAGGTCATATTGGTATTTATAGTAATTACACTAGTAATTCTTCAATATTATCAGGAAAATATGCTAATGTCTTAGAGAAGAATGCAATCAGGGTTTTCTGTGTGTGATCTCTGTATACTGGGTGGCCTGAACTTCTCTACAGTAGAACTGTGCAGGCTAACTGTGTGCAGTGAGTCTGTTGGTAATTGTGTTTTTAGGGACCTACACCTTCACTGGAAAATTCTTGGTATCCACAAACAGAAAGTGTTGAAAACCACTTATACAGTATTTCAGATGGATGCCAGTTCTTTGGCCTCCACTCTGAGAGAGCCAGGTGCAAGCCAGCTCCTTACTGACAGCCATCCAGGCTCATCAGCACAGTTAGGAAGAATCCAACAGAAGAAGAGATAGCACAATATCTTCTGAAGGATACAGTTCCCAACACTTTGCCACTTGGTGTCCCGTTTTTGTTTATGTCTTGCACTTGGAGGTATTTATCTCAAAATTCATTTAACAGTTTAAAATGCTTAGATCCTTTCAGCAGAATTTTGCTGCAATCTGTGAAAGACTAAGGATGCCCTAGCCCAAAATGAGGCAAAAATTCTGTCTTCAAGGTATTTTTTTCAATAACTGGGCAAGTATTTCTTACATATATATTCCAATTTATACATGTTTTATAGCTGCTCTTAAATAATGAATATAAGGAACACAAACAGGATTTGCAGAATAATGTGCATGTTTATCACATTTTCTGCTTTAAAAAAGTTGTCCTGGACACAAGAGGAGCTGTTGTTAGTTAAGTGTCAGTCTTTAAACAGAGAGGCTTATCTTTTTCACCATCCTGGAGATGATTAAAAGATTTCAAGAGCTAATTAATCCTAAAGAGCACAACTGTTTTTGGAAAAGTAGTCTTTTCTGGGAGATATTTTGGAGCTATGATATTTTCTCGTGAATATATTTGTGAGTGGAGCATACTGTGCCTTTGTGGTCGCTTCTGTCACACCGTGGGATGGGATCTGACTCTCAGTATTTAGGTTTCAAGAAAGGAGTCAGGTCTCCCAGAGAGAGGGTTTGTCCACTTGGGAGTGCATGTGTGTAGCAGAGCATCCCTGCCCACACATGGGGACTTTGTCTATGTGCCACCTCATAGCACTGCCTCATACTTTGGGCTCTATTGCGGGGCAACTCCAGCAGAAGTGCACCAGTTTACAGCAGGGTCAGATTATCTGAGGGGGCTGTCTTCCTGTTTCAAACCCCAGCAAACCTGATTCCCTTTGTTTGCCAAATGCCTGTGCTCACAGACTATGGAGCCTGTTCAACAATTTCTGAGCAATTTAATTTTGCTAACCAAAGATAAAAACATACAGGGTTTTGAGGAATCTTGAGACACTCTGCCGTATAATGATCATGTTGGTAAAGCTTGGAAGATTTTTCTTTGGGAAAGTATGGGTTGTTTGCATAAAATGAGTCAGAATTTTGGGGACACAAATACTAAAAGAAAGTTACACTGAATCGTGTCATATTTTACATGTGCCTTAGCTCTGGGGTTTTTAAACTTCTCATTGGTGATTTAGAATATTGTAGATGTGGTTTTGATGGGCTGCCACTGGCAAGGGTAATATTGCGTTGACTGCTGAAAAATGAACTATAGGCATCATCTGCCACACCATTTGAAATATATTCAGAATTATTCTATTCTCTTAAATACGTATATGTCTGCTGAATCTAGACTGCTAAAGCCCATTTAAAATTTTACCTGAAAAACTGTTTTTGTATATTGTTATGTCATTTCAGTTTTTCTTATATTTTATGTGATCCATCTTTGCAGTTTCTTTAGCTGGAGGCACAGTGACATTTTGTGATTTTACTACTGTAAAATGATAGTTAATACCATAATATTGTCTGATCTAGCCACAAAGTTCAGGAAGGCAGAGCTTGTACATGTAACTTACAACATTAACACTACTATTAACACTAGTTACTAGAAACAAAACGGACTCTGCTAAACCTTTTCCATTCAACTACAGTCCTATGAAGAATAGGCTACTTCATCAGCCACCATATCTATTTCAAAACTGATTTTTAAAACAGAAGTTGTGGGTAACTTCCAGAATATTCTCTCATTGATGTCCAAATGGCATTGGCTGAACAGGGTCCAGTTTTACTCAAGAGGAAGAATAACTTAAAAGAAACATGAAGAAGGATAATTTGAAATCCTACTTTTAGCAAAAGTGCAGTTAGTGGCTTTACTTGTATTTAACTAAATACAGTGTGTTTGAGGGTTATTTTTGGGATTGAGTGAACATTTTATGTCTTGTAGAGATCAAGTGAACCTTTTTATTTTTCACTTCATTTATAATTCACCATCTGTCTCTCCTATATTACCGGTCTTCACAAACACAAGGACCTGAAATATTTGTGGAAGAGACTTGACCTCTTTTGTGAAGAATTTTTGAAAGTCAGTCAAACACAGTGACCATGTGTGGTTGCTGGTAGAGAGATATATCTGTTTCCACCAGCCACCCACAATGTCTTTTCTCCTGTCACTCAATTATGTTTCCATTAAGAATTAAAAAATTAGAAAAGCAGTATGTAAAACATCATGCAGGTGGAGTGAAAGAATTGCAATGAAAGTGCTATGTTTGTGTTAATAAACTGAAAGTTTAAATAATTTCCTAACCGCTCCTTGCTTAGCTAAAAGCATGCATATTGCCATTATCAGAAATACTGGTCAGTGCAGACCTGGAAGTTCAGCCTCATCAATGCTTTCCTAGGTTCAAATACTAAAAATTCTCACCTGCACTCAATTTGCTACTACACTGTGTTTGCAAGTGTTAATGCACTATCTGTAACTACCTGTCTCAGAGCAAGAATAATTTACTAGGAGATTAAATGGAGAATGAAGAGCTGTAGAACCTGAGTGTACCACTGAATTCTCTAGCTGTATCAGGATCAGAACTGAGCAGGGACCAAACTATTCCTTTCCCCATTCCCACCTTCTTTCTACAGGTGAAAAAAATGAGCCAGAGGAGAACTACAGCATATTCCAGCATTGCTCCTGCAGTGTACCCACAAAGTTGCTTTATATGCAACCTGTGCGGGATGCAAAAGAACCAAAGCTTCCTCAATGTGGTTGAGCTCTCTTCTCCCTTCCTGGGAGAGCTACCTGCCAGCATAACTGGGCTGCTGAGGCAGTAAGCCCAGCATATAGGGAAAACACAACTATGAAAAAGAAGTTTTACTAGCTATTCCAGGCATAAAAATGGCTTTCCTTCTAGCATAAAATAAGTTGTGGGTGTGTGGAACCAAGCCTAAAGTATAATCCACCATTCAGTTTTGTCACTGACCTCACCCTGTTGGTACCATTATCCATAACACTTGCGTACTTTTCTCTGTCCTTGTTAGCTGCAGTGCACATTCTGTTTTAAGGCTTCTTGCAAATGCACAGGCATGGTATCAAATAGTGTGAATAATGATAATGATAACTCATGGATGCATAAAATAATTCCTAAGAAGGAAGTTAAAAGTAATGTAAAAAAATTACTCACATTTTCTGTCTGTGTAAAATGATCACTTATCTTAATAAATGATAATTCTTCCAAGGCAAAGACTACACACTTCTAAACCTCTGAAAGCCCTGCAAACATTTTTATGGCTTTTAAAAACTGCGATATTGTATGCACTAGACTGTACTAGTAGTTACAAAGAAAGCAAGATGGATGGATAGAGAAGCATATTATAAACAAGTTTTCTTTGTATTTTAATTTGTATTTCTGATTTTTTTCTCTTTAATGTTCTTAATTATTAGAGTGCAAAGATGTGAACAAAGTGGCATATTGCCCACTGGTGCTGAAGTTCAAGTTCTGCAGTCGAGCATACTTCAGACAGATGTGCTGCAAGACCTGCCAAGGACACTGACCCACAGGAAGCATAAGAATGTGCCTTGTTATTATCATTGTGGAAGAGTGTCCATCAAAGAGAGCCACACAGCGGAATGAGATTGACGTCCTTGCAAATGCATTACCCTGTGGAAAACATAACCACTGGTCAGCCCCAGCTGACAGGATTTCAATATTATTTTAACTTCTGTGAAGTGGGATTTATTAATCCAAAGTGCTGGACACAGTATGAGGGGATCCCAAATTTGAAAGATTCACACAACACATATAGAATATCTTACTGTGGAACCTTTGTGTTCTTTTGACTAAATCCAATAGTCTGTTTACATCCTTGGACCATTAAAATAATTTTTATTATGGACTTAGCAATGACACTGAATCCATTTCTATTTAAAACTGTTTAAAATGTAGTTCTTATGAGTTGGTCTACTATGGAAGTAAAGAAGAATCAAAAAAAAAGTTAAGTGCTAGCTTAAAAATGTTAACTATTTTATCTCTTGACACAGCACCAACTTAAATTATAAAATGAGCTTGGAAATGTTATTTAAGGAGCAGAAATTTTTTAGAAAAAGAAGTATTTTTCCTTCATTCCACCTAATTCCCTTTGGAGTAATGCGTATTTCCTGAACACTGCTGTGAGCCATATATAAAGCTATACTGAATAGAACAACCATGAGGGACTTAGTTTTAAGAGGTGCAACAATTATTGCAGTGGTGCATGAAATACAAGTGTGCTATGAAACAAAATGAAATCTGCATTGCAGGTTTATAGCCATCTTACCATTGTACAAGTGAAACAGATTTCCACTGAAAGGGAACATATTTCAGTATCATGGGGGAGGCAGACTGCAGCAGTGGTGAAGACTGCATTGCCAGCTCCTTCGCTGCTACCATAAAGGTTGTTTAGAACTTACACTTTGACTCCAGCTCACTTTTGTTTACAACACCAGCCACAAAGAAGAAACAACTTTGTGGGCTTGTAAATCTGGTTTACATGTTAGCTTTGATTCTCCAAAACTGAGGAATTTGAATGCAAAAGATAAGCCTACTGTGTAATAGCAACAATCCTTTGCAAAGCTGAAAGTTAAAATGGATTCCAGATGTTCCCTCCTTTGATACCATAGCAGAGGTATTGTTTATGAGAAAGAATATGTGAATGTTCTGTTCAGGAGACCACATCCGGGTGGGCAAGGATTGCAACCAAAGAATAAGTGACTCATGGAGGTATCTAGGTTCTGTCCAAATGAGAAGTCAATACTGTGCTCGAGGCAAGAGGCCTGTTGGACTATCAGAAGTAAGGCACACTGGAAGTGGGGTGGCTGTAGTGAATTCTGGCCACCTTCACCTAAATGGCCAGGTACCTATTTAAAGCTGGACCATATTTAAAGCAAGGGGCAGCTTTTGGCATGAGACTGGAACAAAGTCATGCCCTCTGGATTAGAAGCTAGATGCCTTAACTATTCGCTGCCATGTTCCACTTATTCATATTACCCTATTTTTAATCACCAAATACTTTGCATTTTTAAAAGTGAAACCAAACTTCTTAGGCAAGTCACAATCAGGAATATAACAAAAAAGTTAATTGTCATGCTCCTCTTCCCCTTCACTTTTCAGTAACAGACTCAACAAGGAGATGAGGAAAGCAGGTATTTGTTTATAATAATATATTGTACTTGAACATTTGTGTTTTGCAACAGGTACTTCATGAATGTGATTGTGTGTCCAACTATGACTCCTTTGTTGTAATGCAGTTAAAATTATGTGAACAATAATGTGTTACAAATTCTAACTCAAATAGCACTTTTTTAAAAAAGGTAATCTTTCAGTGAAAAATAACTTCAAAATATGAGATTGAAGTGTACCAATGTATTTTGCCAATAACAAACCAAATATGTTGCACACTATTTACTAATGTGAATTAACATTGAACAGTAGATACTGTTAAGAGGACTCATACTATGAAATCCCCCCAACATATTGACAATCTGTCAAGGGGTTTTGTGTAGCCCCATGTCTGTACTCAAAACCATCAAATTCCTGTCATCTGCTACCTCTTGCCAGTATTTCCACTTCTGTATGCTTGTGACCAGTGGAATTAATTTTCAGTTGGCTTGCATGTATTCACATATGCTTGTTATCTGTTGCTCTCATCACCATGTAAACAAGTCCTGTTAAAACTGACACCAGTAGATAAAAACATCCCAATTTTTGGGAGTTGCACATAGAAATTAAGGGCAGTATGTAGTCCTTGTCTGTTAAGTGAATTGACTTCTTATATCCTTTTGACAAAACACCTTGGTGCTAGCATGCCCTGGTTAGATCAGAAGTATGATGAAAGGATAAAGGGTTGTTACAGCATTCCTTAAGCAAGAGGCCTCTTTGTATCAGGGTCCAGTTTTCTCCAGGGCATGATTTTGTTTATCAGCTAATGTGTCAGCTAATGAGAAAAGGGTTTTCTCTGTATTGAAAATAAACCTTTTCTTTTTTTACCTCACTTAGGACATGAAAATTGTAAGGAGTGTTTCCAAAGACACATTTTGCTCTCTTACTGGTGCTAGAACACCGGGGATTCTGATGTTTACTCTGCAACATAACAGCACTGAGGTTGGAATTTAAAGAACTCCCTGGAGCAATGTTGAATTGTATTGTTAAAGGGAACAAAACACAGAATGTATATGGATTTACAAACTAATCAACCCTACAGACTAAGACTGAAATATGAAACCTAATTCAAAGAAAAATAATTGGTTTCAACAGCACAGTTCATTGCTGCTGCTACACTGTAGCCATTTATATAATCTAAGCTAAATAGTGTTATATTCCTAAATAGTGACAAAAGGAGTCTTTGTGCAGGCTATAAATATGACAGACCTAGAATCAAATAGCTGAATACAAGATGCAGAAACCAATCTGGTGCCAGTACTTCCACTGAGCAATACTATCAGCTGATAAAGATCAAAACAGAAAGAAAAATCTGGAAATTAATCCTTCAAGGTGTATACATCTGAAATAGTCCATTTCGTTAGGAACTTTATAATGGAGTGAATGTCACATAGATATCCTTAATAATACAGACTGAAATTACCTTTGTATTATTGTGATTAGTTGCTTATTATTTTATACTCAGTATTAATGTGGTACACTGTTACTTTATTATTATTATTTTTGCTTTTGTAAATTATATTCTAATTTATTGTCATGTTTCTTAACACTTGTTCTACATGCATTCTCCTGCTTGTAATGAAAACAAAAATATTGTAACACTTGATGCAGTGAAATTCCACACCAGGCACAGATTTGTTTTTAACATAGATAATTTAGTAAAATAAAACTGCAGCTTTTAAGATTGATACTGATGGTACAGTTGTCTCTTCCCTGACTTACAGTTACTAGAATTCTGTATGCTTAATATTTGCTTCATCCGATGCATCAAAATATATAAGGTGTCTTCTTTCAAGTAACATCTATATTATGCTAGAATCCTGTCCTTGGTAGCAGCAATGTTTGTCATATATAAGGAAATAAGGAAAAGGAAAAGTCAAGAATATGGTCATGTACATTATTAAGTAATAGTTTAGCCTAAGCAGTAATGTAGATCAAGAATGAAATTAATGGCAGCAAAAATATTCTGTACTTCTTGGAATTATTTCATTAACAGCCAGTCAATAATAACAATAAAATGTCCTTCTTGCATTGAGCTTTTAAGGTTTTATCTGAAGTTTATCTGAAGCCATGATGTTTTTAAATATAAAGAAGAAAGTAATTTCAGTAGACTTTGTACTTAGGTAACTGTTATTGAGAGGTTGCTTCCTTTCTTACCTGGTACAGTATAAATACCTTGTTATGGAAATATCTGATCAAGCCCTATGAAATATTTCTTATTTCTGAATTAAAACTAGTTTCTGGTTTAATGAACATTAACACTCTACTCTTGTGAATAAGATGTTAAAGAAAGTACAGAGAACCTTAAATATATTGATTTACTAATTTTGGTAATTTTTATTATTCTGTTTACAAATGAGGATTCAAAAACCAATTACTTGTTTTAAAAATATGGGTATTTCTATCTGTGCTTGATCAAAAATTTTATTGCCCTTCAGATCTGAAGTTAAAGATGGAATAGTCTTAGTAACAGTTTAATGACAGTTTTCTCTGTCATTGTGAAGCTGTTGACTTTCCTCCCATACATTCACACTGTAAGTTATAATCTGAAAGGCTTCCCGTTATTGTTCAGTTTGTAGTGTTGTTTTTTCCCACTGGAGTGGTTGTGTTTTGTATTATAATGAGAGACTGAGAACACTGAAACAGATGTGTTTCTCCCTCCTTTTCTCCTGCTACCTTAAACCTGACATAATACATGATGACTGTGGAATTCCTGACACACAAAATTCTCTCCAGTCTTCTTAAAATGCTTTTTTTTCACCAGAACTTCATTCTGGAGCCAATCCTGGTACTATAATTCTCTGTTACACTTTTTCAGTTTATGTATTGAGGAAATGAGCACCATTTTTTCATGAGATAACTGGCTTTTCTTTTCCCTGACTTCCCTTTCTATACCCCTAAACTATTCCTTCTTGAGTATACTCGCTGTTCTATCTGAAGCTATCTGATGTATAAGAAGCATTTTTAAATATCCTCGGTAGAATTCTGAACAAGCTTTGGTTATTTTCCTGACTTCTTTATTATTTTTTTATTGTTACTCAAAACTAACATCCAGGACTCTTCTGGATGCTCTTCTGTGGAGGTTTATTGCTGGATGGACTTTGGATGAGTCCTGTGAGCCTCATCTGGAGGCAGTCAGTCATCAATCTTAAGAGTCTTGTAGAAGGCCATTACTAAGCTGAGGCTGTCATCTGCAAGAAGTGGCACCCTATCTGGCTGTTTTCCCTTCACCACAAACAACAATTAGGTGGAAGGGATGGATGACTGCTTCTGTGTGGTCCCTCCAATCTTCGTTCTAGACAGAATGGTGTAAGAGCATTTCCATGCAGTAATAAAGATGAAATCCCAAACAGATTTATAAGGGCTCAGTCAGCCACAGAACAAGGTTCATTACAGAACTAGTGAATTGGTCATTTCCCAAGTGTATTTGGCCCAGCTAAAGTGGAAGTTCATGTCCAGCTTAGGAAAATAAACCACTCAAAATGTGGTGTGGTGTACATTTAAGGATACTGCATCCCTTAAACTGGCATACCACCTAAGCACCACATGCCACTTATTTTATTCTGTTTCTGCACAGGACTGATATTTTCATTGAGCAGGACAGGACACAGGCTACAGGACACAGGACACAGTTTATGTTCATAGGTCATATAGCTGCCAGTCAGAAAATTATTGAAGTCTGTCCTGGAAAGGATATGTGTATTTCTACATTAAGGATTGGAAGATGCAATTTCTACAAAAGAAAGACCTTTTCAGAGAAGACCTAGCAAGATCAGTAAATAAATAATCTCACTTCTTTGGTAATCCTGTTCAGAATAAATTTATCAGATCCCAGCTTGAGATAGAAAAGGAAGTGTTTTGGAAGCTAGAAGTGAAGACTGAGCTCCAGGCTGAGTGCTCCAGGCTTCAGTTGCTATGACCACACAGAGAGATCAGATTTGGCCTGGCTGATAAAGGATAAGCTGTGGATTTTGGAAACTGGATTTCTTCATCTGCATCAAGATCAGTATATTTGTTTATTCTTCTCCCCAACCCCACCTTGACATCAAAGTCTACAAATGTGCACACTCTTGCAATGTTTATAACACAACAAAATTATCGCTCACTTTGTTTGAAAAACCCATCTTGCAATATGACTTATCTTTTGCAATGAAGATCAGTCTTCTGTGTAGAATCTACCTCCCCTTAGAAGCAATGCTGAGTAATGCTTCTGAGTAACATTTCATCTGCAAATTAACTGTGAGGTAACAGTTCTGGACATACCTTCCAGTTACATCTCTATGAAAAGGCACAGACCTACTCTAGGAATTTCAGAAGACAAACTTTAGCTGAGAATGCATTTTAAGTTACTATTGTCACATTTGTTCTGAGGTCGACTATGCTTTATAAAGCAAATAAATTTACAGAAGTGCAGTGATCTTAGTAAGGTCACTGCCTTCTAACATCTTTGAACACTGACCAGAAATAGGGGCAGGACCTTGTGCACGAATGACAATGTGTGGTTGAAAAGTTTGCAGTCCATTTCCAGGACACTCTCTTTCATTTCTCAGCCTCCATTACTCAGAATCCATGCACTGCTACAGGACTACTCTTCCCTCCATTAACTCCTCCCCCCTGGTGGCTGCTGCTCCTTTTTCTCACTGCTTTAAAACATCTGTGCATCTCATATTTGGTGTACAGTACTGCTGTCTTTGATCATATACTTTAATGTGAATGTTCTTGAGAGTTTTCACATCTGTAACTTTACACAGTTATTTGTTAAAAATGCTCATTTCAGGCTAGTTTTGTGAATTATTTATTGAAATGTAAAAACAAATATAAAATCTAAATAAGAATTTCAAGAAAAAATCTAGAAATGCATTAATTTTTTTTTCAAATAGTAGTCCAATTAAAAATAATATTTAACATTTTTTTCTATTGTAGTTATTAGAGGCCCCCTCAAGATACTTTTTTCCCTATTATGAAAAACACTGAGTTAGGAGAAAATACAAACAGGAGGAACTGAGCCTCTCTTTTGGTCTGAGATTCTCTTTCACATGTAGCCTTTGTATTGAAATACATTATCAAAACAAGACCTTCTGCAGACATCTCATTTGGCCTTTCTGTCACAAAGTTTCCTTAGAAGTTTATTTACCTAAGGTAAGGTTACATTGTTGAAACTACCCTGTCAATTAGCAATAACATTTGACTTCAGATGTATTATTCTTCAAAAGCATTTTGTCAAGGATAGGGTTGGTAACTGATTTTCTAGAAAGGAGGGAAGGTATTACGGCTATAATTACATGTATCAATTAACTATATGTTGTTAAGAGTCCTTGTGAAATAAAGTGTAGAACAGCCTATTTAATTAAAAGAGGAAAAGGAATTAAGCTGCATTTTATACTAGCTTCAAAAAGAAAATGCAAGGGATGAATATTCCATTTTGATTTTCAGTGAGGTTTAAGAAGCTGGCTCACTGCACTGAAAAATGTTTGTAAAGCTGAAGACAAATGACCTGAATTCTATTTCTATGGAGGGTTTGGGGTTTTTTAACTCTTTTATCCTAATCCATCTAGGAAAGGTCTCAAGCACTAAGATCTGCAAAGCATCCCCCTCAGATTTGTGGATTTGCTATGCTGTTTGTTTCCCACTTCTTGCAGTTGTGATGATCACAAATTTTAGTGAGAGAAAAACTAAGAATGATGGGTTTGAGGCCTTGGTTTCATGGCTGTGGATGTGTCTCTTCACTCCCTTTTTCCTCTAGCTGGAAAACTGCCATGTGGTCTTTTTTTCCCCCAGTATGAGCAAAACAGGTTTCTGGCACCACAGGCTTGCTGGCTGCTTATCTGCAGTGTGGGCAGATGCTCATGAGAGACTCGGTGGATGGATGTGCCTTCAGCTATCACAGGTGCCTTGGACCAGCACTACATAAAATTGGTTCCTATGGAATGCAGCCTTTCTGTCACCTGGCTTTCATACTGGGCACAGAGTTCCAGAGCATGTTTCTGATTTGGCCAGCAGCCACCTCTTGGCCTACAGCAGCAGGTATCCCTCAGCCTTTTGCTGGGGCTCAGCTGTGGCTCATGGCTGCTCAAAGCCACAGCCAGGATGGCTGCTGGAATGCTGGAATGTGCAATACTGCCACAGCAGCTGGCAAGCTCTGGTTGATCATGTTGGTGTGGAGAGCTGCTGAGGTCTGAGCTGTGGCAGGTCTCCTCTGTGAGCAGCGGGCACCTGAGGGTAGGCTGAGAACTGGGCATGGTTTGGTTTTGCTCCAGGGAACCTTGGGTCTGGGGAGTGCTGCTTGGGCCAGGCTGAGCAGCAACCACTGCCTGGCTTCCGGGTCACCACAGCTGCCTCCTCAGCTGGAGAGTGAAGGGGCTGCCACAGTGGGCAGCTCCCAAGGGAGAAGACCCTGTGTGGGAACAGGAGGGCTTGAGCTGAAGTGGAAGGCCAGTGACAGTGGTTTTGGGGAAGCTATACTGGGGCTGCTGGTTTGGGAAAGCTGTGGAGGGGCCAGGGAACAGGAAAGGAGAGTGGGGGTGTGAGATGGAGCTGGGGAGTTGTATTGGTTTTGCATGGCCTGGTTTTTGGTAGGGGGGGGCCACAGAGGTAGCTCCTGTGAGGAAGCTGCTGGAAGCTTCCACCATGTCCAGCAGAGCCAGTCCCTGATGGCTCTGAAGATGGACATGCTGCTGGCCAACACTGGGCCTATGAGAGAGGCTGGTAGTGCCTCTGTGATAACATATTTAAGAAGAAAATTAAAAAAAAGTCACACAGTTTTGCTTCTAGTCAGAGAAGAGGAGGAGGTGAGAACGTGTGAGGGAAAACAACATGGCAACACCAAGGTCAGTGGAGAAGGAGGGGGAGGAGGTGCTCCAGGTGCTGGAGCCGCG
This sequence comes from Gymnorhina tibicen, assembly GCA_013399875.1. Classification (NCBI taxonomy): domain Eukaryota; kingdom Metazoa; phylum Chordata; class Aves; order Passeriformes; family Artamidae; genus Gymnorhina; species Gymnorhina tibicen. The sequence goes on from VXAZ01003648.1 coordinate 138,496, forward strand.
GTTCCCCTGCAGGCCGTGGTGCAGACCATGGTGAAGCAGCTGTGCCCCTGAGCCCATGGGGATCCACAGGGAATGCAGAGATCCACCCGCAGCCTGAGGGGGAGATGCCTGTGCCAGAGCGGGTGGGTACCTGGAGGAGGCTGTGATCCAGTGGGACACCCAGTCGAGAAGAGGGCCCTTGCTTCCAGGCTGGAGCAGCCTGTCCTTGGAGGACTGCACCCCATGGAAAGAGAGACCCATGGCACAGCAGTTTGGGAGGGTTGTGTGCCCGTGGGAGGGACTCACGCTGCAGCAGGTGCGGTTTGGCTGCTGCTTGTGAGAGTGGACCCATGTCAGAGAGGTTCACGGAGAACTGTCTCCCATGGGAGGGAGCCCACGGCCTCACAGGGGAAGGACTCCTCTCCTGGAGCAGTGGAAGAAAATCCGGGGTGACAAACTGACCAAAATTCCCGTACCTTGTGTCCCTGTGCTGTCGGTGAGAAGGAGGGAGGGGCTGGTGGAAAAAAGGTGTTTTAAGGGCTTATTTTACTTCTCATTATCCTCCTCTGATTCTGTTAACAATAAATTCACTTTGCAACTTTAAGTTGAGCCTGTTTTGCCCTTGAAATATTTCTCCCAGTCCTTATCTCAACTCAGGAACCCTTCGTTAATTTTTTTCCTCTCCTCTAGCCAGCTGTGGCAGGGGAGGGTGAGCAAGCAACTCTAGTGGGTGCCTGGCATTGGGCCAGTGTCAAACCATGGCAGGGGTGTGTGTGGGGCTGAGGAAATCTCAGTGAGGGGATCCTGGGGTAAGAGCTGGATAAATAGGTCAAGACCACAGGTCCCAGCCAGAGGTACCCCTGCAGAGGAGAGGACATGGCTCCTGTGGGAAGATGGAGTGCAAGAAACTCGCAGAAATGCCTTGAGTTTAGAGACGTCCCTTGCAGAAGCTCAGTCTTCAGGGTGGAGAGTGGAGGGCCCTTGCAGGGACTGCAGAGATAGGGAGACCCTTGGTCAGTTTAATCCCTTCAGTGAACACCTGAAATGCCATATATACTATTAACAAGAGAAGTATGAGTCTCTCAGTGAGTTGCAACAGTGAGCAGAACTCTATACCACTATACCACTTTGGATAACCTGTTTTAATTGGCTGTGCTGTATTTAGCAGATGTGTGAAGTGCAAATGATCATGAAAAATAGCAGTTGCCTAAAAAATCATGTCCGTAAATCTGCCTGCCACAAAGACAGCTGCATTCTTCAATGCCAGATGCTCACTTGGTCCTGAGTAATTCTGCTGAACTGATGAACAAATGCTTACAGGGTGTGTTGACTCTCAGCTGGTAATCAAGATAGTGAAGGACTGCCAAGAGGTATGTTACTTGTTAAGAGTATGACACTTACAGCCTTCAAAACAATGAACCTTGAATCTCCTTTAAAAATAAAAGAGAGAAGTAACATGTTTTGGTAACTTGGGGCTGAAATTTTGATCATTCCTCTGTGGCTTGAGCAACTTGATTACAAAAGCAGTGACCTTGCATAGGGTATCCAGAGTTGTGCAATGGAGTCTTGCTATTGCATGTGAAGTCTCAGCTTGATTTTGCTTGTGTTTTCCTTATTATACCATGTATGTCATTCAACAATATATGTTTATCTTTGTTTTGATTAAGTTCACACTGGTTTTGGAGGTATGGCCCATTCTTACTTGGATATAGTCTATAGAAGTTTGAAAAGGAGATGGACAGATGAATGATCAGCCCTTCTGCACAGAAATCTTGAGCTAAGATTTAGAAAAAAGTCATGCCACTGTCTGTGAGAAATAAACCATCAAACCAAAATCAAACTTCTGAGTTACCATTCTCTTATTAGCCTTTTTTAAAGTCTTATGGTTTGCTTGTTTCCTATTTTCCTGTTCTGTATACTGAGGAAAGCCAGAAAATCACTTTCTAAGGGTAAGAAGTAAGGTAGGAAACTCAACAGCTAGATTTATGCAATTGAATAGTCTTTCAATAGAATACACAAATATTTTAACACATTATAGTATTACAAGGGCTAGCAGGATAATACTCCATTCTGATTAAGAATTAAATACTCATTGCACTTTTAATAAAGTGATAGGTATCTTTCTCAGTGAAGGCAACTTTTCTAAACTTTAAGCTTTCACTCCCATTTTATAAAAACAATGACCTGACTTAGCAAAATCTGCTTGCTTCTGGGTCATTCCAAGGGATTGTCTTCCAGGTGGAAGCTCTCAGAGTCCAAGGTAAACTGCCCATGTTCTCTTTGTCTCTGTGATCTGCTAGGAGAGAGAAGGCTGCAGTGCCGGCTCCGTACTAATTAGTAAACCATCAGCAACAATTTAGCAGCACCCTATCTTACTTACATAACTTCTTTCAAGAAGATGCCCAGTGAACCTGAGCTTGTGGTCTGCTGAAGGATTCCTCAGAAGGTACACAGGCAGTGTGAATCTGGCCCAAAGTCAAAAAAATGATAATTCATAACCAAGTTTGAGTGGACATTCACAAAACCAGTGCCTTTGGCTTCTTTACACTGCTTCTTCACTGATACCAGCCAAAGCTGCTTGGGCAGTCAATTGTAGGAATTCCAATTTGGGCTGTCTTTTTTATTTTTTTGTCCAGACACTTTCTGGAATGAAGGATGCAAAAGGTGGCTGCCTTTGTCTTGGTACTACAGTACCAAAAGGTAGTAGATCATAATATAATAATCTTCCTCAAGATCTCATTCTTAATCTAGGCCTCTGTTAATTACATCATCAAAGTTTGCCCAGTTGAGACTGTAGATGCATCTGCTATAAATACTTCCAGAGCAGTGGAAGGCTCAGTGAGGCTGACATAGCATTGTTCCAAATCAGTTTTTAAGCTGAAAAATGTACTTTTTATTAAAAGATTGAGAAACAGTGGATTCCTGTGCATCAGTAAATGTAATGAGTAAAGTATGTAGAACTAATTATAGTAGAGCATTTATTACAAAGCAACTGTTAAAAATTTAGAGAAAAAAAAGAAATAAATCACACAGACACAATTTAAAATCATTTCTAGTAAATAAGCATGGAAAAAACCCCCTCAAACTAAAACATCTTTTGCTGTTTAGAGGCAGATAATCCATTCTTAGTCCAATGCACAAATTTGATTTACAATGCGTTTCAAAATATTTATCTTCTTTTTAGGGTTTCCATCACTGCCTAAGCCAATAGCCTGCTGTGTTTGAAAATGTCTGGGCAGTAATTGTAATTGTTTTTAAAGCTATTTTGGAAAATGGTGAGCTTCGTTGCATTTTGTAGATTTAAGGAATGCAATTATCAACATTGTATATGTAATCCAAGTGACCTGCTGGCTTCAGAAGCTCAGAACCATAGAAAAAAATTTTAACAACAGCAAATTGTTTGTTTAATTTTTGTTCTGTAATTGGTCAGTGCAAGGTGAATTATGTTATAGCCAGTTTGGCAATAATATGATCAAATAACAATTCCATATAAGTACATAACAGTGTTGAAGTAAACATACAAGGAAAAGAATTATTTTTCTGGGTGGATAATCTGACCCATTTTTATATGTCAGTATTTGATGAAGTACTGTGCTGATATGATTGTATCTGGGTACTTCTGTGATTCATCCAAAATTGTTAACAAACAGTTTGGTCTGAAAACTCAACACAAAGTAATACATCTTAGAAGCTTATATGTAAATATGTTAGATAAAGAACTGAGTTTTCTTCAGTGTTGTTCATTACAAACTGATAGAGATCTTTTCCAAACTATTTTGTCTCCTTTTTCTTCTGTTAAGGAGAAACCTACATGAGGTTCCAGAGTGAATGCACTTTTCTGATAGGCAGCTATTGAAGAAGTTCTAGGGTGAGGAGATTTGAAGAATATGTTGGATTTTCAGTTCCAATTTTAAAAAAGAGAAGCACAAACAGCTTTTCTGACTTAGAACTAAAATTGCAAGTCAGTCTCTGAAAGCAGTTAGCAGTCTGTTTTAAAAATATATACGTGCACTAGGAAAAATACTCACAAAACATTCTTTGGAGAAACAACTTTGAAATAAATTTTTTCACCATGACCCATACACTGCATAGCTAACATGCAATTGCAGTTTATTGACAGCAAAAAAATATTGACAGCTGTCTAAAAGGCCATATACAGATAGGTATTGGACTGTATAAAAACAGAGTCAAGTACTTGAACATTTGCAAATCAGAGACTCCAAAATGCTTGTGGAACAAAAGTAGAATTAGAATTTATTCCTCCTGAGGTCCTATTGTGTTTCCTCTGCTATTTTGGGTGTATTAGGGAACTGACTTCATCAGTCATACTCCAGCTGGGCATTGGAAATACATAAAGGTTTGAAAAAGTTTGGAAATCATCTGTGAACCTTTTGCTGAGAGTTTGAGAAACCATTTGTCCTAGGTAACCTCAGGCACTTTCTAAAGCCAATAAAAGTGGCTGTCAGGCTGTAAACTGGGATTATTCACACTCTTCCATTTCCTCTCAAAACTGCCTTTGGGTGCCTGTCCCTGTTGGGAGGCTTCCGAGGGGGAGGTTAAGGAAGGTTGTCAATGTGTTCTTTGATGTTTCCTTTGAGGTTTGGAAGAGTGTTTCTGGCATTGCTGTTGGAGCAATTCTGTCTGAAGTAAAGCTAAATATCTTGATGATGTTCCTGTGGCTTGGGGTTTGAGCATACAGTTCTAGTGAATAGGAAGTTGCTCCCAAATTTTTTCAAGAGGTCTTTGTGCTGCTATCATGAGCTGATTTCTTGAAGTGATAAAGTGGTCCACACAGATGCCTGAATTTCACAGGGGATACCTGATCTGAAGCTGGGAAAAGCAGCAAGCCCATTTAGGTCATGGGGATTTGTGCGGAGCAAGTGATCACATTTAGTCAATTCTAGACATTCTGTTTTACTCAACAAAGTTATATGAGAGCAATTAGGAACACACAACGGCAGATCCCAGGGTGACCATGGTGTTGCAGAGTCCTATAACCTATGCTTTCTCTCTCTATTTATATTTCACAATTTTAATATTATGTATATAATTTTAACAGTTAATCCCTTACCCTGTGAGACATTCAATAAAGGGTAAGATATACAAGATGGTTGCTGTTTGTATTCCCTTTTGCAGGTTAGAAGAAAAAGTACTTTATCGTTGATGGAGAGTAACATGTTTTCCCTAGCAAGTTAATTGTTTTTTAGAAAGCAAACAGGTAATAAAATAAGCTTGGTCTGATCCCATAATACTGGAAACCCATAACTAAGCCTGCCATCAGTCAGCAGAACTTCAGTGCTGATGGTGTCAAACAGAGCAAATAACTCCTTTGGGACTACAGTGACTTAGAACTGAGATAGTCTTGGTTTTCAGGTAGTTAATGCAGTTTTAATGATGTTCCTTGCAGGGTGACAAGGGAGGTCACATCACTGATGTGACAGGCAGCAAGCATTTGGTATCTGGTAATTAGGTGAAAATCTACCTTTCAGAGGTTGTAGATCATGCAGAGCAAGAAGATGCAGAGATTTGGCCTGACTAGACAGGTCTGGTGATCCTTTCAGAAGATAAAATGTCACTCTGACTGAGCCTTTGCTTTGAAAACCAGCAGTGCTCTGGCATGTGTATACATTAAGAGGCAATTCAAATGGTCATCACTGAGCTCTGTTAGTCTAGGAGACTTAGATCCTGCATTTGTGTGATTAGCTATTTTGAGCCCTGTTAGGACAGACAGAGAAGCAGAAACTCTATTAATAATCTGCTTTCACATAGATACTAATTTTTTAAAGAGCTGATAATAATTTGAAAGAGCAGCAGCTTAAATATTGCTAGGTTTAGTCTCAGCTGTTGTATTCTTGGTGTTCAAAGAATTATAGATGCTGCAAGCCCAGGTGGTAAAAGAAACTGCCAAATGTTTAAAGTTGCTGTCTTGCTGAGTTGCTGGTCACTTGATGAACAGGGTGTTATAAAAGAGAAATCTAGTAATCTTAATAAAAAGACATTGCTAACGGTCAAACTTATGCTATGTTAGTTAGAAAAGAGCAATTAAGGTTTCTCTTTTCCTTATCCCAGGGAATTTTAGACCAAAGGCAGTAAAGTGAGATTCCCCTCCTTGCATGTTTATAATGTGTTCATTGGCTTCTCTATTAAGATGAAGCCAAAAATCCTTTGGTGTTATATTTATTGAATTTATAATGCGTTACTGAGCTCTGTCTTATTCTAAAAGCAGTGGAAGAAGTTGAGGTACCTACTGTTTGTGCCAGAACTTGTGAGATCTAGAAAAAAATTAAACACTTGGCTCTAATCAGACTCTCTGTGTTCAAGTGAGGTTCACTTGAAACCCACAGTCAGAATGTATACTTATCCCATCTAATGCTACTTATCATCACACATCTGTCACTTTCTATGTGATATTGAAACAGGCAGAAGCTTTCTCAAAAGATGAAGCTAAGCATAAGACAAGTCCAGGAAAAATACTGCTCAGAGTGTGTGCAAAATATAAGTCTTTTAAGATCAGCTGAGCAAAGCAGAAGTAGTATGAGAGAAAAAAAAGAGAAAGGTACAAAACCAGATGAAATTTTTTTTAAGTACTGCTTTATTTTTACTTTACTTCCTGGTTTCCAACAGTGCTTTTGTAACTGTCAGCATCATTGCAGCTTGAGACTGCAAGGATAAATGGAAAGCTTAAATTATAGACAGTAATTTTCTAGATATCCTACAACTGAATAGCCTCCTTAAAAATGAAATTTTTTTTATAATTATTTGCCTACTTCTTTATATCTAAATCTAAGTGGTTGGCTATGTGACAAAACACCCACAAAGGAGCTCAGAAAAGACAGTGGCAGGACGGGGAGGCTGCCAAGCCCATCAGAGGAACAGGCAGCTCACTAAATGCCCATCTGCATACAAGAAGCCAAATCAAGGGCTCCTGAGGAATGACCAACTTGTCTGGTCCCTCCTGAAAAAAGGATATAATTAAGTGGAAGGGGAGGACCTTGTATGTAAGGAGTCGTCTCACAGTGTGTTTGACTTGATACAACTTTTCATCAGATACGGCAGACAGAAAAACAAGACATTCCTGGATCATTCTTAATTAAGGGAATATCTGCATTCTTAATAAGGTTCTGCTAATTTTTTAGTTTAAATTGGAAATAGAATTTTTATTTCAGAGCTGTGAAAATTATACAAAGGTATGTCTTCAGCTGCAGTCTCATGAAAAGGTGGCTCACTTGTAAGATGAAATCTGTTTGAATGCAGTTCTTGGGAACAGATTCATTGGGCCTCCACCTAAATGCCTACAGGCCTATCAAGTGTTCTACTTCAGCGTTCCACCTACGAGCCTGTAACTGGGTTTTATACAGCCTTTGATCAACTGCTATGGCCTTGGTAGTGAGGTAGTAAGAAACAAGTTACAAAAATTTAGGTGGGATTTAATTTCTGTAAATCTGGGCTAGCATTGCGTCTTTATCTTTGGCTTCTAATTTATGGAGAAACAAACTGTGCAGATATGCCAAGGAAAAGTACCAAGAAGTAGCAATATTATTACTCAACTTGTAAACAAGACAGCAAAATTCGATCAAATTATTTTGATTTCCTTTTACCTTTCAACTAATATATGCAGATACTCTTTTGCACATGTTGCTTACCTTGAACCAAGATGAGTACTTCTATAACACATTACATTGTATTATAAAACAAGGCGTATTTTGGAACTGAACATATGGAAATGATCTATTAACCATATACTTTATACCTGTTCTCCATAAGTTAAATCAGAAGGATTGCTGATGTTGCCAACATGGAGAAAGCTACCATTTAAGGAGCATTTATTGAAACACAGCTTTCTACATTCAGAATTAGAAATTTTATCTACTTGTTTACCATGTTTCCTTCTTAAACCTTGAGGAAGGGAGACAGGCCACTGTCAAACTTAGACATCTAGTTTTTTGAGGAAGGGGAGGGAACAAAAAAGGAGTCCATTACAACCCTATTAGCCAGATATTTACCTTGTTGCTATAAAATGACATCTAAAGATAAAACACAGCCCTGTGATTAAAAGCAATTATCAAGCATGCAAAATTGAGAGATGAAGAGCCATACCTTAGTCAGGGATGCTTTTCCCTGTACTAGTACTAGTACTAGTACTTTCCCTGTACTAGTTTCTTGTACCAACAAAATTGAAGAACTAACCTGTACTTAAACCCGAGTAAACAATCAATTTGATCATCCCCCAGCCTGGATTGATAATGGGTTTGCCCCAACCCAGGTGAAAAACCTTGAGCTTGGTCTTGTTGAACTTCCTGAGGTTCATGTGGGCCCACTTCTTAAGCTTGTCCAGGTCCCTCTGGATGACATCCCATCACTCAGGTGTGGTAGCTGCACCACTCAGCTTGGTGTCATCTGAAAACTTGCTGAGACTGCACTTGGTCTCTTCATCATGTCATTAATGAAGATCTCAAACAGTACTGGTCCCATTACAGACCCCTGGGGGACCCCAGTCATCACTGATCTTCATTTGGACTGTTGAGCAATACCCTCTGCAGGTCACCATCCAGCTTGTCCACCTAACAGTCCACCCATCAAATCCATTCCTCTCCAATTTAGAGAGAACGATGTTGTGGGAAACAGTGTCAAGGTGAGGCTGACAGGTCGGTAGTTCCCAGGATCCTCCATTCACCCTTTAAAAAATGTGTGTAATATTTCCCTTTTTTTCACTGGGGACTCCACCTGACTTCATACACCACAGAGGGGGCTTGGCAGCTATGTTAGCCAATTCCCTCAGGACTCTGGGATGGATCTCATCAGGCCTCATAGACTTATGTATGATCTGGTTCCTCAGGTGGTCATGAACCTAAATTTCACTTACAAAACCAAAGACACACTTCACTTTCACTCAATTTTTAGGGAGAGATTTCTGAATCACGGTGAACCTGGAGTTCAGTGTTAGAGAGGAAAATTTCTGTCTCCCAGATGTAGTGCAATTTAAAAAAATCAAGGAAGGTATGAAGTGTAAAGTAAGCAGGAGAAGAAACAAACCAGCTCATTTTAAGATTAATCCATGTAGGAAACCCACAGTTTGTCTGTGAAGAGGAGAAAAATCACAATTTAATTGTTTAGTGTTTTGCAATGATTTTGGAATATATGTAGCCTGAAGCCTTGTGGTCAAACCAATATCAGCTGAAGGCAGTTTATAACAAAGAAAGAGGAAAAAAGAATAAAATCTTTATTTGACCTTGTAATTACTTGTCAACTTCTGTAATAGAGTTCTCTGTATTTCACAGACCACAAAGAAAGAACGTACTTTCCGTACTGAGAAATGAGCTTTACTGCAAAATTGCTGAGGTCCTTCTAGTTGACATTAATTTTCTAAAAAAGTTTTACATTTTAAAAAGTTTTAAAGACTTGTTCTGTGAAACTTAGAAAATAAACAGGACTGTGAGTAGTATTTTCTTAGTGTGAGCTACTTCATTAATGAAGTTCTAAAGAAGTAAAAATGTAAATGTAGATTTTGTGTTTAAGACAAAGAAGATCGTATTAGCTATTTTAGAGATTCAGAAGCTTTGCACAGAATAAGAGAAAATGGACTCTATTTTATCTTCGTCTAACACTTTATTTGTTAATGACAGTATAAAAATAATAAGGTATAAAAATAGAAAGGTATATAAAAAAAAAAAAATTCCACAGAATTGCTGTTGTTTTTCTGCTTTTGAAATTTAATAATTACTAACCAGGATGACTGTGCTAAGAGAAAAACTCTTTGGAATTCTGGATTCTGTTATTAACAAAACTCAACATTTTTAAACAGGTCCTTAACGCAATGTATAGGAGTTTTGCACATAGGGCCAAATACATTATGCAACTTTATTTACTCTGCTACTTCTGATACCATAACTGTTGATGAAATAACAAGCAAATCAACATCTAAACCTGACCATATTTCCTGTGCTTTTTAAAATTATTAGTTTTATTAACTTCCTGATTGTTTCTTATGGAAATTGACACAATGGTATCTAAGGATTCTCAAATAATAGTCAGGTATCACTAATAGTTTCAAAACACCTTTAACAGGTTAATAGGTCCCATATTTCACAATTTTATATAGATCAGAGCTAAGTCTTGCAATTCAATGCTATAATCCACTTTGTGTGTCCAGTTTCCGAAGTCTTGAAATGATCTTTTTCTCTCTTTCTTTCTTTCTTTCTTTCTTTCTTTCTTTCTTTCTTTCTTTCTTTCTTTCTTTCTTTCTTTTCTTTCTTTCTTTCTTTCTTTCTTTCTTTCTTTCTTTCTTTCTTTCTTTCTTTCTTTTCTTTTTCTTTCTTTCTTTCTTTCTTTCTCTTTTTCTCCCATGTAGCATTGCATGGCATCATATAGCATTCCCTAATATGAAAAGTGTTATGCAGAGATAGGTCCAGAGAAAAATGCTCCAGATTATCACTTATCAGCCTTGACTATGAAACCAGACTCTTCTTTCTGCAGTTCTGGCTTTGTTCAAATATTTCTTCCAGCTTTTTTGGCCAAGCAGAGTGCTTTCAGAAGACAGCCTTTTGTACTTCATATGCAGCCTTGATTCACCCTCCAAGTCTCAAACATACAGAATGGGGCAGAGGTCATTAATGAAAAATTGTTTTGTGATCATTAAAGTATGCAACATAACATCATGGACACATGAGGGGAGGGAGGGTTGCAGACTCATAGGGAGTGTCCTGAGGTTCAGGCTCTCCCTGCTGAAATGCTGTTACTTCTCTCGGTTTTAGGAATTGCCACGTTCACAGGAAAGGAATGCAGTGGTGTTTAGTCTTAGACTGGAATCAACATTTACACAGGAAAATGTTAGACAAGTAAGTAAATAGCTATTTACCCAACCTCAGGATTAACTCCATAGTTACAATGTTAACTTAGATGAACTCCAGAGGGATTTTTTCCTTTCATCTGGTGAAGACTTTCATATTTCACATCAAGACTAAGATTCAACCCTCCCAAATTCTGTCTTGGATATAAAATTATACATGTAATACTGAACTTGCCCTGAGGTTTTGCTCAGATTCAGCCCCCTCTCTTACTAATACAAGCACATTCAGAATTGAATGTCACTTGTGCTTGTGGCTTGTTCACAACCCCTACCTGCCTTGAACTAGAAGGACCCTTGGGCAAGTTTCAGGCTCCTAACAGTAAGCAGAAATTTTAATGACTGTCCTGCTGCTGAAATATATACAAAATGTTGTGAGAGGAATGTTGTACTGGTGATGTGGGATTTGGTTCTAAGTGTGTGTATAACTGCTTTGTGAACCGAAACCTATTTCTCAAATAGGCAAACTAAGAATTTCAAAAGCATGCACAAACAATTGTTAGTTCTTATCTGAAACTAGACAGGATGGTTGTAAATAACTTTCTGAATGGTAATAATTTTGCAGAGAATATTAGAAGCCTTGGCTTTGAGAAGTGCCTTTGCAAAAGCCTGATGTCCTTTCAGCTCCCTGTTAGATCTGACCTGAGCACATATAAACAGGTAGCTGAATTGATGTTGCATAAACAGGTCTTAGTTTCATATATTTGTTACTGTTGAGTGATTGATTTTGAAAATCACACTGCTTTCTCCAAGGTGCTTTTTTCATTCTAAATAGACTGAAATCTTCAGCCTATCAAAGCAAGTGCTTTGAAGTAAACAAATAATTGACAGCAATAACAGGCTGCTGTCCTCTATGTGGATCTTGGATGTTTTGACAGTGGTTTTCATAAATCTAGTTGGTGAGGGAACAGGGAAGTCAAAGATGAGTATTTTCACTAAGATCATGGGTTTTTCAAGCTCTCAATTTTTTTTCTAACCTTTTTTTCTCAGAAACAGCTAGATCATTTTGACTGGCACATTAAGTATGGCCTTCTTGCCTGCAGAGGCTGCTTCTCCCAAGATTTCAGATTGCATTACCGTCTTACAAAAAGCTGACAAATTGTCAAGCTGTGTGTCTTTACGTCTTACAGACAGGGCCACAAAATGAAAGCTAGTCTTTTATTACTAGCATTAGCATAAGTTCTGGGGAAGTGCTATAGAGGAAAATCCTTAATCTTGGTATTTAATATATTGCAAGCAGACATCTTTGGGTTTTTTGTAGTTAAACAGTAAAAAGTTAAGAAATGCCAGGATTTAAAGTTGCTTACTGCTGAGTGGAGTTTATCATTTGAGGCTCAATAATGTGTTAAATGCACAGTATGGCTTTTCATTCAGAGCTGGCACATGTCCTGCTGGCTCTGTTTGGGTGGAATTTTCATGTGCCTGCCTGCAAAATGCCATGTAAACAAATACTATGGGGGGAATTTCCAAGAATATGTAATGGCTAGATGCACAAGAGCATGTTGTGTCAGGGTAATGGGATATCTCCCTTAGTGGCACATGCCTTCACCCCTTGCTTAAGGTATCTCATATCTTGGTGTTTGGGGAAAAAAAAATATAAGAAAAAGCATAGGTGAGGTATGGATTCTAAACCTCAGGGCACCCTGGTCTCCCATGTCCTGGATGACGGGGTAGGAGATAATGATGATATTTCCTTTGTGTCTTGCTTGGAAATATATGTGGTCTGAGTGCATATACCCACAAGAGAGAAAAAGTCAACATCTCTATTCTGCAAGTAAGGATTAACCTAGTCCACCCCTGTTTAATGCACCTAAAATGGTATGCATTTAGGTACATACCTAAATCTAAGTTAGTTTCTTAATAACTTTGGTAACTAGTTATTTACAGACATAGGTAGGGAGGCTTAAGGAACTAGGTTTTGATGGGTATCTAAATGGATGCAAATCTTGAGCCTCCTTATGAGCTTAATATATTGACTTCCCCTGTCCCGATAGTAACCAAAAAATGCTTCTGTTTGTTTGCCTGAAGGTCAGCCTTGTAACATTTTCCTGTATTTAGGCTAATTAAATAAGATTATGAATGAAAAAAAATCTGTTTCAATGTATTTGAGAGCTAAATGTTCTTGCAAAACTTATGCTGCATTTAAATAATATCAGAAACTGTTTTAAGAGGGATGAATCCCAAGGATGAGCATTGATTTTTATGGGTTTTAACTAGCTAGAATATAGTACCTGGGTGTTTGGGGTTTTTTTTACTATCTTCCAAGTTTCTCTTAGCTTCTCTTCCCTCTGGGGTAAGCTATACACTTTGGAAGCTTGGAAAGGAACAATAAGATTTGATGCATGCTTATGCAAAACAATTAATTTAATAGCTGAAGGGGATAGTTCTGTAAAAGTGGCATGATTTATAAAGCACAAGGTCAGCTTGGCGTTTTTGAAGCCTTAAGAAATGAATGATTACAGTGCACCATATGCGATCAGAGATAGCATAGTTTGCACCTGCAGTTGCTTTTTCAACTTTCATACTCTGCAATTGATTGCTCAGAGGCCCCTGAGGCTATCCAAGATGATATGGTCTGACCTGGTAAAATGAAGACTGAAAACATAAGGTAAAAACAGAAAAAAAAAGAAAGGAAAAGTAATCTATGAAGAGAAAGTGTGTCAAAAGTTGAATTAGAAGCTATTCTGTGTAGAGACAAAAAACATCACAACTCTTGTTTTTGATCTTGTATATAACTAGCAAATGGTCCATATTACTGTGTAGCACTTGTAACACCAGCTGTGTTAATTTCTTTGTTCAATCAACATTTTCAAAGGCTGTGAGAAAATGTAGGAATAAAGAGTGGAAAGACAGTCCACAGGTTCTTCGCTTCCAGCGAGGTTAACTGTGTAGTTTAGGATACACAGATACTAAATGACAGATGATGACAATTCAGAATGGTGCTACATAGAGCTGTCCGTATAAAATACTGGAGATGCTAAGATGGCTGTTTTTATTGTTTCTCTTCTCACAATTTCTGCATTTAAAAATGAGTTGTATTGAACTTCCAGCACTGCTCTTGTCCATACATCATGGCTTCCCTAATTCAGTGCACTTCATCTTTTTTCCAAGTGTGTTTTGCTATTCTGTGGTAAATATAGTTCTGCTGAATTTGTGTGTTAATTAGTGTATGACCTTACATGAAAACTCTTGCTGTAATCTCGGTGCACAGATTTAGTACACAAATACTTTAGGAATTTTTAGAAGACAAACAAACAAAAAAAAGTGGTACCAGATTCCAATTCATTGGTGCTTGTATGGGCATTTTTTGTTGCATGGTAGAACTTTCTTTGCTTTTGGATTTTCTTTTCCTCAGTGAATCCAGCTCTTTCTCATCACTGCTGTTATCAAAGGCCAGGCTGGATGGGGCTTTGATTAACCTGGTTTAGTGGGTGGCATTCCTGTCACAGAACCAAACAGTTGTTAGAATCCTCCTGACTTTTAAGGTCCCTTCCAACCCAAACAATTCTATCATTCTTTGATATATATGTTTCAAGTTTATTTTAGTTTTCTGATGATAGAAATGTTGTTCATAGTAAGAAGTTGACATGGTGATTAGGGCAGTTAGAGGTGCCACTTAATGAACTAAACATCTCACTGAAACTAAAAATAGTGGTATTTCTTTAATTGTTGCATACTGATGAAGTGTGCCAGTCTTTTAACACCACTTCCCATAGAAACTCTTTCCCCCTTTGGAAAAGATAAATTGTGTGACAAATTCTGGACAAGAGCATGCACAGGCTTGCTGACAAGAAGGGTGAAGGCCTTTATTTAAGTATAAAGGCTGTTCTGTGGCTCTGCCTCTTCCTATGATTATGGCTATGCTTTTCTAAGCTTCATCTTGTTAAAAATATTCATACTTCTGTTTTGAAAAAATATGCTCCACGCATTGGTTGTGTAGTACTTTTCTCCACCAGTAATGTGAAGTGGTATGAGAGAAGATCTTTAAAGACGTTAGTGGACTAATTGACTGTCTGACTCTCAGCTCCATGTGCCAAATCACATTATGGCGAGAAAATTGGTGTTTGGAGTATTTTTTAATTTGGCAGCTCAGATTTTGTACTCAAGAGTCTAAGTGGACAAATAGAGAACTGTAAGTAGGTATTTCTGAAGTTCTGATCTTAGATATTCTTCAATTTCTGAGGATAGTAAATTGTTATAAGTAGAAAGTAAAAATTAAAAATACAAACTAATGTCCTTCAGAGTAAACTAACAGTGTAATTTAGAGGAATTAATTTGTTGGAGTGCTTTGGGAGAGAAAGGGAAGGGATTGCACACATCCACTTACTCCTTTTAGTCTTTTGGCCTTAAAGAAATTAATATCTTTAATTTTTTCCCCTTTTATCTCACTTTGACCATGCAAATTGTGGTGTCTGCATTTATAGAAGTGCTTATTTATTAAAGACACTTCTGAAAGTGTCCTTTCAACATTGAGTTGTGACATATGACTTTCAGTGGTGTTCTGCTGCTGCTCTGTAATCTCTGAGGACTATTTACGTGTCTTCATGGCTTGTGGCACTTTTGAAATTTCTCTTAAGTGGTCAGATGTATCTGCTGGGTTATTCAATTAACTTCTGCTTCTGTGAGGTTGGAGCCTACCACTGGAGTGAACACATTCATGCTCTACTGACTGATGCAGCTGTCTGTGATAGGCTCTTTATCAGGAAGAACTGCTGTCTTCAACTAAAAACACCCTGTGACAATCAACACGAATACAGATATGGGATATCTTCTTGCCTTAAACACAGATAAACAGCCTTTGCTGCATATGCCCTTTTCTATTGTTAGGTGATCAATATTAAAGGTAAAGAGATATCCAAAGAAACAAAAAGCAAGTTTTGCAAATGTGAGCTCCCTATCTTCCCGTTCTCCGTATTATTTCCATATCTTGTATCAGTGTCACACAAATTTTTGTCCATTCTAGTGAGCCTTTCCTATATCTGTGTCTACAGCTCAATGCATTTGTTCTCTGTCTCCTTCCTTCCTCTACTGAATGTGGTAATTGCATCAATTCTTTCTCCAGCCCTTTTGTAATACCCTGTTCCCAGTAACCTGTCATAAATCTTTTCTATAAGGTTTACAGTTCTCCTCTCTTCCGCTGGGTATTTAAGTCATCTGGGTCTAGTGCTTTGTTGGCTTTCAGGAGTTCTAATTGCCTTCTTATCTGTTTTATGATGAGGGTAAAGCTTTTCAACAATTCACTCCCCCAAGCCTAAGAAAACATACCTCAGTCCCTAGGATGTTATCTTCTTTCTTTTTGTGTGGACTGTCAAGAAAAAAAAAAATTTACACCTGCAACATATTGACCATCTATCACTAGTTTCCTTCTTTGATCACCTAGTGTTCCTCCTGTATAATTTCTTTTTCTTTTGATGGCATGCTTTTCTTTCTCATTCTCTTTTTCTATTTTCTTTTTTTCCTTTTTCTCTTTTCTTTTTTTCCTTTTTCTCTTTTCTTTTTTTCCTTTTTCTCTTTTTCTTTTTCTCTTTTTCTTTTTCTTTTTCTTTTTCTTTTTCTTTTTCTTTTTTTCTTTGTTTTTTCTTTTTTTCTTCTTTTCCTTTTTCTCTTTTCTTTCTTTTTTGCTATCCTTTCTTTGTTGTTTTTCCATTTAGGAACAGTCTCATTTATATGTTATAATTAGTTCGGTTTCATCCCATATGTCTTATTCATTTCCTCTCTGGGAAACGTGAATTTCTGACAACCTGCTCCCTTTCTCCCTTGTTGATTCTGCTTTTTTTTTCCAGAATTTTATGTTATGTTATGATTATGATGCATGCTGTTTACAAAATGGCACACAAGAAGCACTGCCCATCTAACTAAGTGGGGATCTATACAGTTTTACCTGTAGCTATTTCAATAACTCTAAATATGTATTTCCTTGCCAAGTGATTCAAATTTCTTTTTACTGATCGCTTAGAACCAAAATCCAAAAAGCCTATTGGTCCTATCACTACCCAAGCAAACAGTCACACTGCTTGCAGTTTTCAAAGCTCTCATTGCATGTTCTAAAGTTGGTGTGTGGTGTGTTTGGTTTGGTTTTGGTTGTTTGCAGTTGTTTTTTGTGCGTGTGTTAACACCTGTTGTAGAGGGGGTGAATATTGACTGAGTGCAAATGACTGAGTCCAAATGAATCCCACAGCAGACTGCAAAATGTGATATCAATCTAAACAATCAGGTCCTATTTTGGCATATGAAAATGAAAAAAGTAAAAGTAATGTAATGTAATGAAAAAGTATGTAAAGTAATGTAAAAGTATGAATTGTAAAAGTTTAGTTATACTTGTCCTTTCCCTCTGAGATCTATCAAATGATGATTTGTCATTTGAAGATGAAACAAAGTTACTTGACTTCCAGACACTTTCAGTAACACATCCCCTTTCATAAATGTTTAGCATCTACATTTATTTATTGTTTCTTCTTTATGTATTTATTTTATTATTACATTTATTTATTGCTTTTCCAGCCTCTATTGCTATTTTTTGATAACCTTATGTTAGTCCTGGAGAGACTATGTGAAGTCACTGCACACGGTTCCTGCACATGGAGAGAGCAAGTAGCTGCCTGTTGAAAGAACCTGCAGAAGCACCAAGAGACAGGAAGTAATGTCTTCTTTGTTGTTGTTGTTGTTTTGTACTTCTCCCTTCCCCAAAGGGGTAATGTCTTGTTATATCACTCTGAAGACCCTGATAATGAATGGGTTTCACTGATGTCCTGGAGAGAAAGCCTATTATCTTCCTAGTTTAAAAACAAAAAGAACTTTGGGTTCTGACAGATTTATTGTCTTTCCATAATAAGTTTTGTGTTATAGGGGCATCTTTTACGTCTTATATATTGCTTATATTCCTTGTTTATATCCTCTGTCCTTTTTGAGTCATCCCCTATTGCCCAAATCCAGTAGGGAAGCTGTAGAGGTCCTTTATTTTGGATGGATGATGAAGGATTTTAGATGATCCCATGAAAGGGGACCTTTCTCTCAGTGTTTGTGAATAAACTCCACCTAATCAGAGCTCATAAGCCGAGATGGTCCTTGTTTTATCACTTGTTAGCTGCGAGAAGGGACAGACCCCACCTTTCTACACCCTCCTTCAGGCAGTTGTAGACAGCGATAAGATCTCCCCGAGCCTTCTTTTCTCCAGGCTAAACACCCCCAGCTCCCTCAGCTGCTCCTCGTATGACTTGTATTCCAGATCCTTCACCAGCATTGTTGCCCTTCTCTGGACACACTCCAGCACCTCAATGTCCTTCCTGAACTGAGGGCCCAGAACTGAACACAGGATTCAAGGTGTGGCCTCACCAGTGCTGAGTGCAGGGGGCCAAACCCTGTCCTGCTGGTCCTGTGGTCCTGCTGGCCACACCATTGCTGATCCAGGCCAGGATGCCACTGACCTTCTTGGCCACCTGAAGACACGCTGGTTCATGTTCAGCCACTGTCACCAGCACCCCCAGGTCCTCCTTTACCACTGGGCAGCTTTGCAGCCACTCTGCCCAAGGCTGGGGTTGTTGTGACCCAAGGGTAGGACCAAGCACTGGGCCTTGTTGAACCTCACACCATTGGCCTCAGCCCATGATCCAACCTGTCCAGATCCCTCTACCCTCCAGCAGATCAGCACTCCCACCCAGCTTCTCCAGTTTCACCTGGAAACTGACACTCAATCCCCTTGTCCAGGTCATCAATAAAGGTACTAAACAAGACTGGCCCCAGTACTGAGCTCTAGGTAACACCACCTGTGACTGGCCACCAGCTGGATGTAACTCCATTCACCACCACTCTCAGGGCCCAGCCATCCAGACAGTTTTTAACCCATGAACTGTTAAAGCAACAGTTAAAGCTCGTGCCAAGCCACAAGCAGCTGGTTTCTCCAGGATAATGCTGTGGGAGACAGTGTCATGGGCTTTAGTAAAGTCCAAGCAGACACCATCCACAGGCTTTTTCTCATCCACTAACTGTGGCACACTGCCTTAGAAAGAGATCAGGTTGGTCAAGCAGGACCTCCATTTCACAAAACCATGCTGGCTGGGCCTGATCCCCTGGTTGTCTGGCATGAACTGCATGATCACACTCAAGATAATCTGTTCCCTAACCTTCCCTGGCACTGAAGTCAGGCTGATGGGCCTATAGTTCCCTGCATCTGCCTTCCAGGCCCTCTTGTAGGTTGGCATCACACCTGCTAATTTCCAGTCAGTTGGAAACGCCATGGTTCACCAGGACTAATGGTAAATGATTGAAGGTGGCCAAAAGAAGAAACAGAAGACACCTGAAAAAAAGGAAGACCAAGGGGAAAGGAACTTTTAAAGAAATTCTAAAAAGGTAAAAGGAGAGAGAAAATGAGAGAGAAATTGAGCTGGATCATTTAATTGAGTTTTAAACCCTCATAATTTTTCCTTTTCTTGTTCTATACATAATTCTAAATAGACATTTTATGCTCTACAGAAGTCCAGTAATGACTCCAGAATACAGAGTATGATGACAATTATTTTGAAAGAATGACTACAACTCATTTCATATGGTAATTTATTTATTTTTTAAATTCCATTAATTAAATTTATGGACTAAGAATGAATTTTTTTCCTTGGTGACTCCTTGGAGGGGAGCCGACTTTCCATTCAACAGTTTCTAAGATGATGGAGAGAGAGAATAACTTTTCTACAGCAGCAGTGTCTTTTTTTAGCTGTAAGGTTGATTTACATGAGAACAGATTGAATGAGACCTTAGTTGGATTTTTCTGTCCCATTAGCTTCTGTCCCATTAGGTTACACCTGTTTTTATTTTATTTTATGAAACATGCTTTTCTTTCTCTTCAGAGAGAAAACATTCATATGCCTTACCCTACCGGTCATAATTAATTTTTTTGCAATACTGAATACTAACTCCGTGATCTTGCAACAATAGTATTTTGAATGTGGTGAAGGAGAGAAAGTTGTAATCAGCCCAAAGACTTTTCTTTCAGCAACCTCCAATGATATATGATGATACCATACATCATTATGGTATCAAACTTCAGATTGTTCATGAATGAAGAAAATTCATCTGAATCTATTTTAATGGTATTTGCATTCAATCTATTTTGTGCATCAAATAGATTTAGAATCATAGAATCACAGAATGGTTTGGATTGAAAGGGATCTTATAATCATCTTCTTCCAACTCACCTGCCATGGGCAGGGATAGCTTCTCCTAGACCAGATTGCTCAGATCCCCAGCCAGACTGGCCTTGAACACCTCCAGGGGTGGGCCATCCACCACTTCTCTGGGCAACATGTTTCAGTGCCTCACCACCCTCAGAGTAAAGAATTTCTTCCTAACATCTAATCTAAATCTACACTCCTTATTTTGTCCTGTTACTACATGCCCTTGTAAGAAGTCCCTCTCCTTCTTCCTTATAGGTTCCCTTCAGGTACTAGAAGGTGATACAAGCTCTCCATGAAGCCTTCTCTTCTCCAGGCTGAACAGCTCCAACTCTCTCAGTGTGTCTTCATAGGACAAGTGTTCCAGTCCTGTGATTAACTTAGTGGCTCTCCTCTGGACTCTCTTCTACAGGTCCACACCTTTCCTACATTGGGTTCCCCAGAGACAGAGAAAAATTGGTATGAGGTTCAATAGGGCCAAGTGCTGGGTCCTGCACTTGGGTCACAACAACTCCATTTGCTCCAGAAAAATATTCCCAGAGTTCTGGTGAAAGAGAATTCAGAAAACTACCTCTAAACACCACAAAATGCATGATATTTCTTTCTTTTTTTTTTTCTCATTAGAAATGTAATCTAATGTTTAGAGCTTTCAAGACTATGTCAGTTTCGAAACTCTCAAGTACTTCAGAACAGCTTTTAGGTCTCCAGCTAGTCTAAAACCAAAATCCTGAGTTTGAGAGCTGCTCTTGAAATACCAGGTCAGTATTCAATACCTAAGTCCCTAGTTCTACCTGCATGTAAAATGCAATCAGGGTCCAAGTACTGAGCAGGGATATGCTCTGTTAGATTCTAGGGGAATGAAGTGCTGTCTTCAAGCACTTAATTTAAGTTTTGTTGGTGAGCATGGCCAATGTAGCAAGAGACTGCAGCTGTATTATTTTGGAGGTGAGTTGAACTGCTTTCAAATAGCATTGTCCCTGTCTGTCTTCTGCCTCCCTACAGCCTAAGAGAAGTTTGGCATGGGTGCTATGGAAAAACACTTGTAAAGAGAAAAATGTCGTATTAGTAAAACCCATGCAATAAGATGGAAGGTTTAATATATGTTTTTCTGTTTGGTCTTCTTCCAAGACAGTTTTTGGCCAAAAATGAAACACCAAAACAAACACAGCTTCTTGGTAACAGCAACTTCTAATATCAAGAAAGTAAAAATAGTATGTTAGGTAAAAGAGAAGCAACTGTTGTGGTGCAACCAGTGTATAAAGAAGTAGTGCTCTTTACCTCCAACACCTTGTGCTTTGCTCTAACAGGAAAACAATTGCTTTTCAATGGACAGCATCAAAGCATAAATGAGGTGCAAGCAGACATAGGAGATAAGTTAGCCCTGTGTTTGAAGCCACATGCAGGTGTTTCCAGCTAAGACAGACTGAGCTTCCGCAATGTGCTTCTCAGAAGTACAGCCCAGACTGCAGCACTTGGTCATGGCTGTTTTGCCTGACAGGTTCTAAGTTCTGCTTGGGAGGGGAGAGGCTGGCAGTACAGTATGAATCCAGTTCATTTGGTTATGAAAAGATGAATGTTTAACAGTTCTCTTTAGATCTGAAAACAATTTTTTTTTCTGTAATTCCTACAGTAGAAGGCTTCAGTCTTGTTTGTCATGCTGAAAATCTTTACATTTCAAAAAAATGAGACTGGTGTGTCTTTTGTAGGAGATGTATCTCTGACTGTTGTTTGGCCAGCTGTTTCGTATTGTCTGGGGAATAAAAATTCGGAGTCCTAAGGCACAAGCTACTCTTACAATAGCCACATCTGTTCTGATTAGGTAATGCCCACTGAAAAAGACTTGTTGAAGAAATGCAGAAGTGTTCATTTATTCAGATGATATCATATTTGGGTCTGAGGAAAGCAGTGGCTCTGTTCAAGAAGTATTTCACTAAAGAAGGGTCAAAATTTTGAGGATGGGAAGGGATAGTTCTACAGAAGGCATCAACAGCAGAGCATGAAGACTGTGTTGATACCAAAGAGTAATCATATTATATGTCCAATATCTCTCAGGAAACAACTGTCACTATTTTTTACTTATAACAGATTGCTCTACTAATTCCCAGGATTAAAGCAGTGTATGGAAACCCTATTCCCCTGAACTGTACTGGTACACCAGCATGAACAAAGAAGGGCAATTGCTTCCCAGTTCAACACTTTTCAAGACAACATGTATTGTTATTCTTGGATTTTGTTTAATGAACTAGCAGGTTCCAATGACAAAAATATGCCATTTGATTCTGAGAAGATGGCCAAATCAAGCTATCTAAAGTCTCACTAATGTGCAGAGAAAGGTGCCAGAATCAAGGGCTAGTTACAGCAAAGACTGCACTACACAGGACAAAAATATTTGGACCTGATGAGTTACAACAATTCAGATAGAAGATGTGTTCTGATTACATGTCCAATATTTCAGAAGATAAAAGAGGAGAGATTCACCCTCAGCCTGACCACTGACTGAATAGATTCTGTTTTCACAAGCAAGGTTGGGAGTCTTTTTAGAAAACATCCAATTATCTCACCCTATGTGCAGTTGGCTTTCATAAATGTGAAATGCTGTTTTACATTCACAGTCACCACTAAGTATTTCACACACTTAGCATTTCCCTTATCTTCCTTCTCTGTAGCATGTGGGCTTCCTCTCAGTGGCAGTACACTTGACTAAACCTTGTGAAATCTGTCTAAAAACAATTGCTGGAGGCATTTCACTTACTTTGTGCAGACATGGCAGATCAGTTATCAAATGACAGATGAGAACAATTGTTCTGACACTTTAATTCTTTTCCTTTTCACTTTCTACCTTGGTAAGAGGAATTATAACCATTCATATGAGGACTTACAGGAAATTAAATTGTTTTAGTTACTGTGTATACATGATACAATTTGCCATGTCAACACAAGGAAGAAGCCTCTACAGATTCCCTTTTTTCAGAAGGAGCTCCGTAGCCTTGCTAACATTAAAAGATTGAGAAAGCTCAGGAGTGATTTACTTGCTTCACACCATTCTGTTCAGACCCAGAGCTGCCTTTTAATTCACTTTCATACTTTCATCCAGACAGTTGAAAGGACTTGAGGTTTGGGGTATAGTAATTTTTGCCGTTTGCAGCCAGGCGCTATATTGCTATTGTTCATGACACACCTGGGGAAGAGAAATGCCTGTAACTGAATGGATAATCAGGCTTTAAGCCTCAACTCTGTGTTAGCTTGGTTTGTTGCTGCTGGATTCAGTCAAGTATGAAAAGCATTTCTTATCTTACACAGTCTTTATCATATTAAGGATAAATTGCATTTCAGAATATATTTTCCTTCCAAGGAGTAGATTTTTTTCCTCCCTCATATAATTCTTCAGAACATGATGAAACTGACCTTAGTTTTGATAGCATAAATTTACTTTTATGGCCTAATTTAAGTCTAGTGTAGGATAATAGGACTTTCATGTAGCAGAGTAGTAATGGAAGTTTGATCATGTGACGGTTTGACCTGTCTCATATGGCATTCTGATAAGCAATCTATGAAGTATTGAGCTAGTGAAACTACAGCTAGAAGGCTTCCAAGCCTTCTTCTTGGAGAACAAGACAAATTCATAATATTTGCAATTATTTGATAAAACACACCAAAGCAATAGAGTGCAATTCAACATGGATGAATACCAAATACCACTTGGTAATTGGGAATAATCAATGGCTACAATAAAAAAAACCCCAGCCTGCTAATCAGTAGGCTAATAGCAAAGAATTTGGTAATTATAAAGGTTCAAAGCTGAACATCATTAACAAACCTGTGCAAATGGAGGGGAAAGGAAAGCCCATGCTTGGGTGAACAGGCAGGGATGTTGTGTTTTAAGGTTCATTCCTCTGTTCTTAGCATGAATAAGACTTTGGTGAGATTGCTGTGTCCAGCTTTCTTTAGGTACCACAGGTAAAGAAGAATGTAGGCCAGCTGGGAGAAAAGCCAGAGAAGATTAGTAGGAATGATTTAGAGATATACAAAACATGACTGTCAGGGAGAGAACTAAAATTTTGGGATTGTTTATTCTAGAGGAGAAAAAGGACATGATAAATCTTTCAATACATAAAATATTGCTGCAGAGCAGAAAAGGTTATGCATTCAGACTGGTACAAGAAGTTACGGGTTGTGCTACAGGAAGGGAGATTTAGGTAACATTTTAGGAAAATACTTCTGAAGACAAGAATAGTCATGCACCGGAAAAAAAACCGTATGTGGAGTATAGAGGGAGGGATGTTAGACAAATCTCTCTCTTAAATGATGGAAGTATATCTGATTATGTTCCATCTGTTCTGACCTGGAATGATGTTTAGTGGCCATGTTATTATTATTTGGAAACTCAGTAGAAATAGGATGCTATATGTAAGCAGAGAGCAGAAAAAAGCATGAAAAGAGAAGTTTTGGGAATATTTGTTTCATATGTAGCTCCATTAGGTGTTGATGTAGCTTTGGTACTAAACATTCTTGATTAATTCACTGCTGTTAAAGGACTCTAGACTTTCATTTGGTCCTGTTTGGCCATTGCACAATAGCACCCTTTTTTCCCCTTATTAGCATTGCAGCCTGTATTCTCCTTTCCTAATGTTGCTTATATTTCTGAAGTGCAATAATTAGTGTGCAATAGTGCACAATTATCAGTTTACTGGTTTGTGAATAAATAGTCCCTCAGCCTCCAAACTCTTTTTTTAGGTGCATTCATACTATTTATAAATGTGTACTTCAGGTATTCAAGGTAGAACTGAATAGATAACTTGAGGCACTGAGTCTTTCTTTGTGTGAGGTATCTTTGGACTTGCCCTCTAACCAGGAGTTTAACATATTTTTCTTCTAAAACTACATTCCACACAGGGTGTCCAGGAGCCAAATGCTGTCTGTCCATAGCTGTGTGATACTATATTGGCTTACTCAAACGGCTCTGAATGCTTGTGGCTTTCTGTGGTCACAAGGGACTACTACTCCAAAAGCCACATTGTGGAAATAGCAAACACTTTGTCACTATGAAAGTTCTTTATTTGCCTCTCCCCGTCCTGTCTGGAACCTGAACTAAATCTGCGGTCTGACAACTGAAAGACCAGCTTATATTTGTGAAATATAATCAGACCAAAACATCAGAATGGCCAGAACAGAAAGAGCAACACTCCACCGTCTGCTGCCAGTCTCAGTAATGTTGGTGCTTTGACCAACAGTTCACAAGAAGTATTCTCAAAATTAAAAACAACAAAAAAGGTTGCTTACCCTGCTGTAGTTTTTATCATATGGTAAAAAGTCCCAGATTTCTGCATGTTCTGGTGCTGTCAGGAAGCATGGACTTAAATGGCACTTTAACAGAAGAAGAATGGCAGCTATTCCACAGTTCTGTAGGGTAAATAAACATTAATTTTCCATATTGAAAGCAGAACTATTACAGAATATTATGCAGTGGCCTGTGAACCATGGTTGCCTGGCTAAGATGCTTACATAGCTGCAGTACTTTTCCAGCTCCTTCCCCAGCCCTCAGGGTCTCCTCTTGTGCTTCTGTTCCTCCAAATCTTAATTACACTTTCCTAATGAGTCTGATGCACTGAGATTGGGTGCCAGCTGATTTTCACATGCTGTAATGTTCTGGTGTATATGGCAGTGCTTGTTTGGTGTGGATTTTGTAATCTTAGGAATTTTCACAATGATTTTAGTCAGGAACAACGACAAGTTTCAGCCCCTAAAGAACTAGAGGTTGCCAGAAAAACTGTTACAGATTGACTTGAAGTAAAGTCTATGGGTGGTTTTCTAAGAATAGAGCTTGAGAAGAAAGAAACATGCTTGTTTTACTGTAATTGCTTTCAGAAACACTTGGTCCTGATACTAATTACTTTGGTTTTGAAGACTGTATTGTCTTCACCTCAGTATTTTTAAAAAGCTCTTTATTGGAGTTCCTGTCACTACTCTCCTATCCAGACCCTGTTCTGAGACTGCAGCTGAGAATGTGCTGTCCTGTCTGCTTGTGAAGTCATATGTCTGTGTTACAAAGTCCCTTTTGAAAAATATCTTTTTTGCATTTTTAATATCCAGGTAGCTACTGAATTCACATCTATTTCTCACTTGTGCATTCATATTTCTGGTTAAGCTCAGGAATTCCAAAAATAATATCACAGAGGGAAACTCAGAAGCTCATTGCTTTTGTGGCTTTTTTCACTGAGGCCAGTTTTAGCCCGTGTTGCCAATGATCAGTCTGTGCACTTTAGTTCAATATTGTATACTTAAGCTGTGTGTGCAACAAATGATGTTTTCTTAGCCTCTCCATACAGCCTATTAAACAGTGGTTGGAATATTTCCATCTGTAAAGCAAAACCTTTGGCATAAATAATATTGTCATTTGGATAGGCTAGACATACTTTTGCAAAGTGACCTTGTAAAAATATTGTCTGAGGTATGACTGAGCCTAAATTATATGACAGTGAGGTAGTATATTTTGGTCTCTCTGGTATATGAGGTCTCATCTTGTAGCAGTGAAACCACCTGAAATTAAACAAAAACCAGTAATGTGTATCAGATTTAGAAGCTGAAGAAAGCTGGGCTGAGTTTTTGGGGTTTTAAAAATCTATTTGCAGACTTTTATGTAAATTCTTTGTTTGGCAAAGGCAAACATTGCTTACTGTGGTTTTCCTGTCTGATGATTTTTGTCTTTGTAAAATAAAATGATATGAAACACTGGGAGGAAAATCTTTTGACTACATTATAAATATAAATAAATTTGGAATAGTTGGGTCAAAATTATTTTTTCCTCTCCCATTTACAGCTCTTTCAAATGCTTTTTTGTTGTCATTAGGGATAACTTGGTTGTTTGGGTGCCCTGAATAAAAACAGCTTGCACAAGATGCACAAGATGCATATTTGTTTCCTCTCAAGGGTCAATCATCTTAAAAACTGTCTTCCTAATATGTAGGGCAGGGATAGGTCTTATAGTTAATGACCCCATTTACCAGCTAATGCCCCTGAATCGTTATCCAGATGTTCATACTTACTATACCATCTTGCCAAGTCTACTTGAACACTTAGGACCAACTCATGCTCTGACATTTGAAGTAATTAATGTGTTTAATGTGTAAACTTATCCATTTGTATATTCTATAAATGTAAGGGAGAGCATACTGTAGCTGTAATGGAAATATTTTTTAAATGACTGACCACATACTGGTGGTTATTTTCTGCTGTTCCAGTGAAACAGCTTTTGAGATGGAAGGATGCAATATCTCATAATACAGGTCAGACCATATGTCCCAAGACTGTAGAGAGTCTCTGTTCAAGCAGGTGAAGGAAGTATCCTTTGAATGCAATGTTGTGTTAAAATCTGTTTGACTCAGAAGTTACTTCTGAAAAAGAACATATGTGATTTTGGAACCAAGTTTTCAATAGTGGCTGCAAAAACGTGATCTTCCAGACTGTGTTCAATATAAAGAGGTTCAGCTTTCAATGCTTTATTGCTGCCAAATAAAGCTGCCAAAACTAAAGGCTATCCTAGGACTATTCTGTAACTGTGCCCTTTTACTACTACAAACAAATCACAGAGGGCACGTATACAGCTTAAATAACCTTATGAATATTGGACTGGACTTTCAAGTCTGTAATTTCCAATGACGTAGAAATATGACCATTATATCTTGCTTTGTTCCAAAGCCAGTGCATTTCCTAAATTAGAAATAGGAACCATAGTAAAAGCTGTTCATATCAGGACTTGTTTTCTCTTCCATGTGATCTACTAGGTCAAGAAGTGTAGATTTCCCATCTACTTTCCCTATAATTAAACTTCTTGTTCATTTAGATTTGGTGAATTAGTCATACAAATACAAATTTTTTTCTGATGTGTTGAGGTTTAGGATCTTTTTTTTTCCCAGAAGATGCTGTCTTGTCTGCAGTTTTCATGTCTATAAATTTAGAGTTGTTAAGGAGGGTTCTTGGTGCTTTTTTAAAACAGTGCTTTAAGAGTAGAAGGTTATTAGTACCAAGCAATTTGTGTTTTAAAAACAGGTGTTAATTTTTTCCCCCCAAATTTAGCTTTCAGGCTTTTGTACTGCTTTGGAGTAATACCAGACAACAATTGCAGGTTACAATCAGCAGAGCCTCATTCTGTGGCCATATTGGGCATAATGCTATTTTGGTATGTGTTTCAGGAATAATAATTAAAAAAAAAAAGATACATAGAGGAAGTGTTTAAAACACAAAAAGTTTAAAGTCTACTCTCTGAAGCTTTGGCTTCATGTTTTTTGCATTTTTAGTATGTACAGAATCTACGCATGCACATAATAAAATAAAACGCAGCTTCAGCTTTTGTGTGTGACTTGTCTGGTGGATTACAGATTCTCCAGCTCTGCACTGGGAAACCAGGAGACATGCAGAGAGCTGGAGAGGGCAGTGGGGCAGAGGCTAGCTATAAATGCAAAAGCTATTGAAAGGTTGAGGAGGGGGAGGACATAAATTCTTTCTCTGGCCCTTGGTAATAGAGGCTGACAGGGAAAACATGATGACGAGAAAAGTGGTGATGAAGTCTGTGGAGGCAGAAACCAATTCTAACATGTTTGTGTGAGACACATAAGAAAGACCTCCACAAGTGTGCAGTAGCTTTTTAAACAAACTCTTCCAATCTGTGACTTTTAAATGAAACTTGTACTGTGTGACCAGGTTCTTAAAAAACCGAAAGAAGTGAAAAATCAAATGGAAAACCCCATCTGTGATGGATACTGAAGTGGAAGTGAAATCCTCTGAAGAAAAAGTACTGTGAAAATGAATTCAGAGACATATTTTGTTGTGACAGCAGCTGAGGTGCACAGGCCTCTGACAGCCTGTGTGCCACCTGCCCTGGGTGCCTTGCAAACCAGAACTTACCCATCAGAGAGCCCCGCTGTGGGTACAAGGTGTCTGTCAGTTTGCATGAGAATTTGTGACTATTAAGCTGGAATGCAGCACATCTGCCCAGAATAACCAAGGGAATCATTTTATGGCATTAAACTGGGATGTAGCAAACTTCTGGTACTTACTATACCAGTAGGGCAGGAGGGTGCTATCAGATACATTCAAGAACTTTTCAGTTTAAATTCTCTGTGCTGTATATATATAATGAGGAACTTCATACATGTAGCCACTAAATGATCAGCTTATTCTTTCTTACAGTGAAAGATGTAAGCAAATACCTTTATCTTTTACTGAGAATACACAGGTAAGAAGTCTCCTCATCTTCTAATAGCCCAAGTCCGTCATCATTTAAGTAATGACAGATGCACGTATCTCTGCCAGAATGAGGCAGAGTCTGGAGCTATGCTTTCTTGTCTGAAGCTAGTTTTTTATGTTGCCAAAACATAATTGTGTCTCTTGCAAACTTGATGTCCTCTAGACGAAAGCAGACAACACTGGTGTGTAGTTATTTTAACCATTATAGTTCAGACACCCTTCCACTGGGGAAGGGCGACAGTATGGGAAAAACCTCTTCCCAAACCTGCTCATGCTGGAAGCCAGCAGCTCAGGGAAAGCTACGTAATGTGGCATTGCAGATGCCTAGGCATTACACTCCCAGCAGCCTAGGCATAGTGGCTATTTGACAGAAATAAACCAGGCTCTGTTGCAGTTCAGGGTTTTTTTAGCTCCAATGCAAAAAGGGCACATTGTACTAGCTGTTGGCATCGCTGACAGGATTTGAGGCAAGTCTTTAAGCTCTTCTCGAGGATCTTGCTATTACCAGACGTGGCCTAGAAGGACCTTATCTACTCAAAATCCAGCTCTTCTGGAAATGAAAATGTTGACTTTACCAACATAATGCTATCTGCAAGGATGAAAAACTTCTCCCCCACCCCTTCTTTTCATTTAGGAAAGTCACATTCCGTCTTACAAAATGAAAGCCTCCATTAATGCTTATATTAAAAGAAAGGCAGGGATGACTGGAAGGAGATGTCTCAGAGAACATTTGTGAACACTGTGTTGGTAGCAAAGCCGATGTATGGAAATTGCAGGTTAGCTGCCACTAAGAATTGGTAGACCTTTGGTAGATGTAACTCAAAATTCAGTCATGGTCTGGGCTTTAGCTTAATGTACTGAGTAATCAAAAAAGCAAGTGGTGATGGTGGGGAAGCAGAGCATACCCAGAAATTTTAAACACTGACCTGTCTACAGAAAGGATTACGTATCAGTGTTGCAGTTTACATCTTCAAGCTGGGTGATCTGTGCACATAACTAGCATTTTTAGTAAGTAAAGCTTCACAAGCAACTGTTACAACACTGGTTTCATATTACTAGTGCACAGACAAATGTTCCTAGCTGTACGTTACAACTATGTAGAGATTATGCTCATGTATACAGACAGGTGAAGTGGTGGCCATAAGGGTGGACATGGAGGATGCTTAACAAAGATTTAAGAAAATATAATCAGTCAAAAATCTCATTACCATAGAACAAATTCTTTCTTCAGCCACAAAACCAACTGTTACTTCAGTTTTCAGCCTCTAACCTAGCTCAACATGACTGTTTGACAGAGGGAGACACCTGCCCACATTTTATTTCCCACTTGATTTTCAATATTGACAAATAAAAGGTGTAACTCTGAGCACACACATTTCACAGTCTATAAAGAATACTGCAATGCTGTACCATTCAACATTTCATGTAATTATAGCAATGCCAGATAATGAATGAAATAGGTTTGAGTTAAAATCATTCTGCTAGCCTGGCAGTATGAGAAACAGGCCAGGATTGTTACTGGCAGAATGGGAGTTACCTGTGACACTGCAAACTACTTGTTTCAGACTAGTGTCATCATTTCAACTTCTTTCTGTGAGGTTCTTACTCTTTGGTGTTGACTTTACCTGAGAATGTACTTCTGACACTCTTAACTTTGCTCCAGATATCTCCTAAAGGAAATACAGAACTCCTTTTGTTTCAGTGAAATGAATAAAATTTAGACATTTTATCCCATTTCTAAGTGGCTCTCAGTTGACTAGTTGTGGTAATCTGATTTTCAATGCACACTTAACAAGAAAATGTCAACATAGTTGACTGTTGACTGTTGACATAGTTGACTGTTCTTGTCAGGTTACCAGTCCTGTGTATGTAAGGTCCAGACTTCTCAAACCTCTTCCGACTGAGCAGAGCCCTAACCCCCAATTTAAGTTTCCTCTTTGTCCTTCTCTGATGCTTAAAACTGGGAATCATCTAATACAGCTTACTCAGAGTTGCTGCAGGTAGTCAGTGAAAGGATTCAGCTAAGAAGGGTGTTAGTGGACTTGTCCATTTATTGACTCATGCGTCCTACTTTAGCTTGCAGGAAAAATATGTAATTAGAACAGTTTTCTATTCCAGGGGCACTAATTGTACTGGAACTGATGCTCAAGGTTCTTTCCAGATCTAGCCCTCACTTTCCCCATGCTCACCATCTTGTCCTCCCCACCATCTCCACCAGAATGGGGGTTTGATATGCTGATTCCTATAATGACTGATTTAACATTTTCTCCACAAACAAAACAATGAATAGAGGTAATAGCATGTGACATTAGATGTTCTTCACTTTGCCAGCAGCAGCCTGACAGAAAATGACTTAATGATTAAAAAACTTTGACTCACTAGTTTATGAATGGCCATGTTAAGGAATGTAACCCCTCTTAACTTCTTTACACCATGGCACAGTATAATTCACTCAGCCTAAGAGGAGGATAATGACAGCTTTATACAGGATCTCACTTCACACCTCCAAGTTTTCTCCTTATCTCAGAGGTTGCACTGTGCATTAAAGCTATAGTCTGTATTAATCTAACCTCTGACATTTGGGCCATATTAACCCACCAATGCAGGTTTATGTATCTCACACCTCAAGCCCTATCAAGAAATTTGGCATTGGCAGCTTGATAAGGACACCATACCTTACTGAACTTGTTCTAAAAACGCCATCAGTAAAAACACTGCTCTGGTGGCACTTTTTAATGACCTTGTTCACTCTTCTTTAGCTATTGTCCATTTGGGTAATTCATGTACCTGTGGCACCAGAACTGCTGTAAAGAAGGAGCAATGAAAATTCCTGTTTATCTGTAAAAATATTAACATCCAGAGTTGTAAAAAATGCAGAAAACGTATAAACTGGAAGCTCAAGCTGTTCAATTTTAGATGATAGAATCATTGTTAAAAGCAGGGTTATGTTTTTAATGAGACTGATCACATTTTCTTTTGTTTCTGTACTGGACGAATTAAGAAACCAATCTTCATTACCCACTACTTTACAGAGAAAGTTCTACCAAAGGGATGTTACTGGTATTCCAACAAGTGGTTTAAGCAACCATTAGAGCATATTCAGATTGTCTTTTTTTTATTCATGTGGTATGGATAGTGAAATAACACATCTAAAATGTATTATCCCAGTTTCCCAAGCAGGGATCTGTACTACCATGTGTATTTCAAAAGAAGGAGGCAACAGCCAGATTCTCAAATTAAACTTAGCTTGTTTCAGAAAAGCTGGGACTATTCTAAAAGGTACTGCATCATCTTAATCCTGTGTCAGAGTGGTTCAGGCAGGCAAAGTTTACATGTCTTTTAAAGAAAATGAAAATAATTACAATTGTACTTTCATAAAATCCTAAAAGCCTGCAGATGGGGTTTCCATCTTCTAACTTCACCCTCACTCTGACAAATTCTCATTCATTATGTTGCAAACTTTTTGATTACACAGTGATTTTGACTATTGCAATTAAAACACAGACAAGTCAAGTCAGTTGTTTTATTAAATACATAATTCTAAAAACCTTTAGAGAGGCTGGATAATGAATGCAGTGAGAGCACTTGACCGCACAACTTAAGAAACAAATGATAGCTCTGCTTCAAAACTGCACGACAGGTTCTTGAGAGATTCCTTTTCACACTTGTCTGGTGGTATTTTTAGGATCAGCTTACAAAAGAGCCAGTGCTTTATTGCAGTCACTTTCCAAGGCAGCTCTGGCTAGCTTTACACTTCTTTTATCTCCTTTCCTTTTTTTCTCTCATTATCTTCTTGCTTTCTTCTCTTCTCCTCTTAGTTACAGGATTCCGTGGATCATAGATCTCGAAAGTGTCTTCATCCTGCATACTTGCATCTTTCACCTTTCTGCTTCTGTCTTCAAACTGAAGCACATGTGACATCCTACAAAAAAAAAACCCAAATCCAACTCAGTGAAAGAATGGAAGCTACGATTTGTAATTATGATATGCATGGCAAGATTTCTGATTTATTTTTGGGCATAGCAAAAAAGAACTGACCTGGGTTGCTTTTGTTGGTGGTTTTAAAAAAAATTTTTAAAAGACCCTTGTATTATAAGTTAATAATTTTATAAAGACTTCTTTTGAAAAATACAGCTAACTACAGATAAGTTGTCTCTGGATTTTATTTCACATACTAAACTCTGTTTTCTTGTCTTTTTCTACCTAGCGTATCTTCCAAAATGTATGGCAAATTTTTCCCAGGAACAGGGAGTGTCTCTCAAGTTTTCCTGTTAGTCACTTTAAACACCTTTCACCAGGGTGGAGGGTTTTACAAAAGTGGGGAAGAGTTTATATGGAAAATGCTTGAAGGAGGAACACAGAAGATCAAAAGGGTAATGCTTCATGTCCTGCTGCTCCACATTAACTTGGTTCAGATCATGCTTTTTAATTCCCTGAATACCAGACTAAACAAATGCTTTGTTCAATTCAATGTTTTTCCTACTGTTGATTAGAAGTTTTCCCCCCATTAGATATTTCCTAATTTCACCAAATTTCCAATAATCTGAAAACATCACTGTTACATAACTGAGAGGTGGCCCATGTGAATCTCAGGAGGTTCAACAAGGCCAAATACTAGATCTTACACCTGGGTCAGGGCACCTGCTGATATCAACACAAGCTGGAAGGCGAAGGGATTGAAGCAGCTCTGCCAAGAGAAACTTAGGGGTGCTGGTGGGTGAGAGGCTGGACATGACCCAGCCATGGGCACTCACAGCCCAGAGAGCCAAACGTGTCCTGGGCTGCATCCAGAGCAGCGCGGCCAGCAGGGCCAGGGAGGGGATTCTGCCCCTCTGCTCTGCTCTGGTGAGACCCCACCTGCAGGGCTGCATCCAGCTCTGGGGTCCCAGCACTGGAACTGCTGGAATGAGTCCAGAGGAGGCTACAAAGGTGATCAGAAGGATGAAGCAACTCTCCTATGAGGACAGGCTGAGGTGGGACTGTTCTGAAGGCTTTCAGGAGATTTATCGTAGACTTTTAGCGCACAACAGGACAGACTCTTTAGCAGGCCCTGTTGTTACAGGACAAAGGGTAAAGGTTTTAAACCAAAAGAGCGCAGATTCAGATGAGATACAAGAAAGACATTTTTTAAGATAAGGGTGGTGAAACACTGGAACAGATTGCCCAGAGAGGTGGGCAAATGATTTTTTCAGGGCAAAGTCATATGTCTAGGCAAAAACTGCACCTAATATTTTGATTTTGTGTGATCGATTTCAAAATGTCTTTGACTTTGATGGGGAAATTTAAGACCTGTACTGATCTGAATCTAAGCATATCAATCTTTATAGCTTGTCTTTGTCAACAGTCTTTGTGACAGAAAATCCAGGAAAAACGAGCAAGTTTCAAAAGGAAAGTTTTGGGGCCAATGAAATACTGCTTTATTGGTGTCTTGCAAGATCTAAGACGTTCTGAATTAAACAGTTTTCAAACAGCTTTAATGCAAATCTCCATACATAAAGAAAGGGAGGGAGAACCAGCTCAGTTGCTGTAGATTACAATATAGTACTATTAAAGAAGCCAGAAAAAATTCAAAGCTATAGACCATATGGGACCTGCTTGAATGCCTTAGAAAATTCCTAGAAACAAAAACTGAGAATTTTCTTCACAATTGATTCTTGACATGTGTATTTAAGAGTTGTTTCCAGTGTAAAAAACTTAGGTAGTTTATGACCCTGTCCACACTACTAACACCCAAACTTATTTTTTTTAGTCATCTCTGCAATTCAGAATAACATAATGTACCATCAGAGTGACTCATGGTTGCATATTTGTAGTTTAATTATAAAAACATTGTCTCACAGTGGAGGGACTGAAGTAATTTATTTTAGCTAACATGCTTTCTGCATTTGTCATATTCTTCTCAACTTATTAAAGATGAGTACACACATCAAATCACTCTATCCTAGTCTGCATTAAAGTACAGGCTTACGAGATGGAGTCATTCCTTGGTGCATGGTTTTAAAGTGTGTTATAGGAGTGTAAGTAGAATTGTAGTCACACTTAGTCCTTTCACCAACTTAGGTTTTCCAAGAATACTACAGCACAGGACATAACATGCAGGATACAACTAATAGGAATTAAAATTAAATACATTTAATACAATTCTTGGGTCAGGCCATACAGTGTCCCAAGTAGTTTGCAAATTAGATGCAGTAGATTCAGACTAAGCAATATTTATTTCTCCCCAAGAGCTGAAAGAAGTCATAGTCTCTGACTCTTATTCATAACTTTCCACTAAGACATTCCCAGCTGTGATTAAAAATAAGCCAATATTAAGAAACTTTTTGATATTCCCAGAATCAATTTGAGATGCAGCATCTCAGAGGTAAAGCAAAATAAACACAGACTGCAGTGAAGATTTTAAGAAATATTTTCCTTCTGTGAACTGAAGCTTATTTTACCAAGTCACACATCTTCACACGTAGACCTGTTCTGCATCTATGTAAATGGTAAATCACAGAGAATACTGTTTTTAAAAAGCAATTAAAATTGGGCGTTTTTTTTAAGGAATATAGGAAGCATTTAATAATTATTTCTCTATTAAGCATTTGAATTTAAACTTATCTTACTCAAGTTCCTCCAACAG
Organism: Gymnorhina tibicen; assembly: GCA_013399875.1. Classification (NCBI taxonomy): domain Eukaryota; kingdom Metazoa; phylum Chordata; class Aves; order Passeriformes; family Artamidae; genus Gymnorhina; species Gymnorhina tibicen. The sequence goes on from VXAZ01003648.1 coordinate 174,350, forward strand.
AAGTTTGCATTTGCATAATTTTCCAAGTGCAGAGTTAGGGTGTAGTTCCACAAATACAAGTTTCATAAGACTTCTCCTTGTTCAGTTTATAGCTCTCTTCCCTTCTGCATGCTCCTGGGTTCAGTGAGGAGCTGGCTGCCCAGTCAAGTTTCTGCAGTCACTGTGCTGAAAGCAGTAACTTCATCTCTTTATCTCTGGTCTTCAGGAACCCACTAACTTGTGCTTATCACTGATTGCTGACAGCTCATTTTATATAAGAGAGACATTCAGTTTTAAAGTACACACTTTTCTTCAAAATTTAAAGGATGAGAGGTAGTCAGTTCTACCAAGCAAAACTCAAAATAAAACAACCTCTAAGTTTTGCAGCTTAGTTTTTTTTGCTAAAAATCTGTGAAATAAAATAGCTTGCCAAAACTGATGACTCTGGGTTTGAAGTATCTAGGTGTGCAAGTTGCTGTCTTTCTTTAAGAGAAGATATAATCACAAAATTATTTTCTTAACACCTTTTATTAAGAGTGGGCTGCAAATCAGAATGAGCAATCTTTGCATGGATTTATTGCTGAAGAGGGTTGATTTTTACCCTGACCAGATGACAGCATCCTACAGGTTGACCGTGGTCCTATCCCATGTAATGGGGGAGCAGCTGTTCTGCTGCACTGCATTTCTTTCCTTTAGTGTTACTAAAGAACACTCAGTAGTTGGCTCTCTTCTGTATTCCAAAAATGGAATGTCTTGAAACGTTAGACTGCAATACCCGAATTAATTTAAGACAGTTTCAGAGACAGCACAGGATTTCAAAGCTACATGGATACTCTTACGGCCCAGTGATATTCCCAGGTCAGCAAACAGACCAGGCTCTTTTGAACTACTCTAGTGAGACGGTACTTGTAAGAGAAGATATGATATACTGTAATCCCTCTGGTTTTGAGATGTGTGAGCCATGCACGGGATCTGAACCATATGCCAGCTGCTGACAGGTGGTAGTCATGTTAAGAGCAGTGTACAGAGAAGCCTGGTAGTCCAACAGCTTTGGCCTTTCCAGAATCCCCTTTGTGAGAAACTGAAGTGGCAATCAGTGAACTGAATAATTTTGAATCTTGGCAAGAATAAGGAAGCACTACGCTTTTGCTCTGCTGATGAACCTGAAACCTCCAGGTGCACTCATGCATCAGTGATTTTTATACTAACTGAAATGGAAGTGCAAAGCTATATTGCCTAAGACCACACTTGTTTCTGATATAGGTGTTGGCTGTTACCACCTCCCTACTGCCCCTTTCAACTTTCCTTGCCCAGGTGGCCCTACAGAGCAAATCTCCTGGTGCTTGCAGGGAAGCCTGGGACATTATCCTGCACTCACCTACATTAGCATTTTAAACAGGAAATCATCAACATGTGTGAGCAAAAGTTACATCCTGCCAACTCTGTTGTAAGGGTAAGAGCTTCTGGCAGAGCAGCAGTAAAGTCTTAAGTAGTTTTAGGCAGATATCTGCACTTTGGAGGTGACTGCATAAAACATTGCAGTTGGTGCCATACACCCTGTTTTTGCACTAAATGCATACAAAATAAAACTAATAATGACGCTATAAAATTTAGAGTATCATCATTTTGAACATAATGGCTATGTTTTATGATAGTTATTGGTTCTTTCCATCAGGTTGCTTAAAATGAAGACAGAAGGAATAAGAATCTGTGTTAAGAAATTCAGTGTTGCCTCTTGCATTGTATAGGCTGTCTAAAAACATGGGACCAATATGAACCATAACTGCTAGTACTAACATTTGTTTCTGAGTTGAACATTGCTTGCAAGTAACATGCTTCCTACTTTTCTCAATTTCACAATGCATCCCATATTTAAAACAGAAACAATGAGAGGTACTCAAACACTACTGCTTTTTTTAAATTATGTTCTACTTGATGCTAACGTTTTCCTTCAAATACAGTAAATATTGAAGTATAAGCATTAACCATTAATGTAGGAAACATTCTAATACTTTCCTTCCATCATCTTCAAGATACCTAGGCAGTGGATAGAAAAGTAACTCAAGTGAACAGATGAGAATCCACAGATCAAAGGAGATCTCTGTCCCAAGGAAAAAAAAATCAGGCTGTTCTGGAAGAATGAACTCACTGGCACTCTTTCCACTCCCAGCAGAGTAGTGGGCAGCACAGGAAGAGGAGAGACATCTGAGAAACACTGAGAGACAGTTAAGACACTACAAAAGAAAAAATTGAGGAAGGTAAAGACTAAAAGAAGTACAGGAACGAGAAACAAAAACGGAGAGAAAGAGACTGATCAAAATGTAAATGAAGAAAATTGTCAACTGACAGTTGAAAAGAAGCATAAATTTTGAATCAAAGCAAGAGAACCAGAGTACAAACAAGGCAAAAAGAATGTCAAAACCATAAAACAAAGGGAATTTTGAAGGACAAAATACATTAATAACATCTAATCTTTTTCCAACTTTTTTTTAAATTGAGATGCTACAAGAAAAACAAGCGTCTTGGATCAGGCTGCTGTCAGTATTCCTTGCATAAGCGTGTCCAAGAGCTTTACAAATAATTTTGTAAATACAATGCAGCAGGAGAGAGGAAGTATGTTTATGTCTCTAATGAAATCTGCAACTATCACTAAGTACTCTGTGTAATACAACTCTTGTAAGCCAATCTTGTAGCTTCTGTCTGCCCATCCAGCTTTGTTTTTCCTCCCCTTTGTTTATCATCCCTCTTTTCATGGAAAGGAGTCTTGTAATCCAAGTTTCTCTCCCTTACAGATCATTACAGAAAAACAACTTTTTACCAAGTACTTGGAAGTAGGTTTTGATTCTTACAGCAATGAGGGTTGATATCCTAAGTACCATGATAGACCCAGTCTCAAAGATGGATTCATCTCTCTAATAATCACTGTTTCACACAGCCACTTCTGTCGCAAAGAAGATGTTTCAAAAAACAATTTCCTTGAGTATGTTTTCTCTCATTAACTCATAGCACTGGAGCTGTGCTAAATTACCTACGAAAGCCTGTACCCCTGTACTTGGTATTTAAACCTTACACTCTATCACACACTTCCACTAGGCCAAGTTGCCAAACCAGGTATGATTTCACTTTAAGTTTATAATCAGAGAACCATAGAAACACTGAGGTTGGAAGAGACCTTTTGGATCAACAAGTTTGACCACTGATCCAGCACTGCCAAGCCCACTAAACCATGTCCTGAGGTGCCACATCTATATGTCTTTTAAATACCTCCAGGGATGGTGACTCAGCCACTTCCCTGAGCAGCCTGTTCCTATGCCTGACAACCTTTCTGGTGAAGAAAATTTTCACCAATATCCAATCCAAACCTCCCCTGGCACAACTTGAGGCTGCATGCTCTTGTCCTATCCCTTGTTAACTGGGAGAAGAGACTGACCCACACAATACCTGCTGTGATTGCTACCACTAAGAGATTTCACTCTTTTTTTCACTACTTGTTTTCACCATTCCACACTCCTTGTTTCTCTTTCCTCATCTCCCTTCCTAATCATCAGATATCTTGTCCCTTTTTTTAATGCTTTCATAACACCCTATATTTTTCATGTTTATTGACTTGATATTTAAAAAGAGAAATAACGTTTGCTCTTCAGATCTAGACAAATTCAAATAATTAGTTGTTCCACTGAAGTTTTAAATGTTAAAAAAATGCTTAGAAGAGTAGTGAGACAATAGTTATCAATACAGCTATGTGCCATATTGCAGTCCACTTCAAAGATTAAGTATTCACATCCAGTACTTACTACATCAAAATAATGTTTCAATCCATGTTAGTGATTATGATACAGTAAACAGATTTTACACACAAATTTTAAATTTTATTATTGCTATGCCCCCCTCTCCCCGCTCAATCTCCAGAGGTTAATTTCAAGACACTAAAGATGCATTTTCTGGTTTTCAGATGAACGGGGTACCATTAGCTTACAATATTTCAGCTTTCAGATGTTTGTGCTGGTTTTGGCTGGGATAGAGTTAACTTTCTTCACAGTGGCTGGTATGGGGCTGTGTTTGGGATTTGCACTGAACACAGGGTTGGTAATAGAGAGATGTTTTTGTTATTGCTGAGCAGGGCTTACACAGAGCCAAGGCCTTTTCTGCTTCTCGTACTGCCATGCTGGGGAAGGGACTGGGGGTGCCTGGGAGGTTGGGAGGAGACACAGCCAGGGCAGGTGACCCCAACTGACCAAAGGGATATTCCGGACCCTGTGACATCATGTTCAGTGTATAAAGTGGGGGGAAGAAGGAGGAAGGGGGGTGTTCAGAGCAATGGTGTTTGTCTTCCCAAGTTACTATCACGCAGGATGGTGCCCTGCTCTCCTGGAGATGGCTGAACACCTGTCTTCCCATGGGAGGCAGGGAATTCATTCCTTCTTTCATTTTGCTTGTGTGCGGGACTTTTGCTTTCTTTGTTAAACTGTGCGTATCTCAACCCATGGGTTTTTCAAGTTTTACCCTTCTGTTTCTCTCTCTGATCCTGCTGGTGGGGCAGTGCCAAAGTGGCTGTGTGGGGCTTGGCTTGATGGCTGGGTTAAACCACGACAACAATGGAGGCATTACTGCTGCTCTTGCACAAAGCAAAAATGTCCCTGGTGTTAAGCAAGTAAAACTGATGATAATATGCTTTAAAAATATTATACAAAGCCAGCCTGTACACTTATGTTAACTATGACTAGCCCTTTGAACTTGTATATTACAGTTACTGGAGGACTGAAAATTGGCTTAACCTCTTCAGAATAACCAGCAAGTTTTGGGTTCTCCACAGGCCAAAGAATTAATTGTTTGTATTTTCTCTTTGTGTTGGCCTACAGGATAAAATTACCAGAACAGAACTTCTGCAGATATTTCTAAAATAATACTTTTTGAGATAGTTTATTTGAATGTTATATGCTTAGCTTTACCACAAAATAATCACTGCAAAAATTATAAGAAACTAATAGTTTCACTAACCATGGGACCTCCAGCTTAAAAAAGAACCCCAAAGATACCAGGTTTTGCAAAGCTAACAAAGAAATATCCTAATCTTGATGAAGACTAACATAGTATTGTATCCTTGGATTGTTCAAGATAGTACTAACAATCTTCTTCTCTTGAAGGAACATTTAATTGTAAGTAACCTTCTAAGAGAGACGGAAATCACCTTAACTATGAAAAAGCTCACCTTATTCAATGATAATTTGTGGAAAAATGTGATGAGTTCTCATAGTATCAGAAGAACTATGTAAAACTGTAATTGACTTACTTTTTCAAGAAATAACTATTTTTCTATATAAAATTCAGTTATCCTACCTTGATATTGCTTCTGTTCTATAACAATTCATATATAGTGTATTTACAGTACATCCTCGACTCCTTCACAAAAATGTTAAGTAGTTTGATGCAAGAAGATGGGTGCTTAAAATAGACAGCTGCTCCTGGTAGAGTAGATTGGTATGGAAGACTAAAATTGAAATTCCGGATGTTGTTCCAGACAGCACACCAGTGTGGAAAACCTCTACACAGCATTTACTACAAGGACATGGGAACCACCATACTGGAGCAGAGCAGTGATCCATCCAGTCTGGCAATAGCTTGTACAACATCTGATACTCTGAAGTCAGTCAGCAAATCACCTCCCCAAGTTAACACAAGCAGTCAGGCATTATTGTATCACCACAGCACAGAGTTTGAGTGAAAAGAAAGGAGAAAGTAAAAGAAAGGAGAAGAGTATTTCTAGCACAAAAATACTCAAAATTTTAATAACATTCAGCTTTCTCTGGACACCCTCTTTTGCCCCTCTCTCTCTCATTCTAAATATATCCAAATCCTTACTTAAATATGTCAATACTGAGATGAAGTTGGGATGCTTGAAAAGGTGTGTAAATATGCAGGAAGCTTAAACCAGGCTAATAAAGATTTAGATTATTTCTTCATTCTTCACTAGATTTGCTGGCAATAAAAAAAAAGTAAGATGTCCATAGAGTAAATCTAACACTAGATACCCCTTGACTAAAGCATGGATCATCTCTGAATTGAAGTCAAACAGTAGTCAAAGCGCTCAGATGCCTAGTCCAAATAAGCTCAGATATAGAGGAATTAAAAAATAAGCAAAAAACCCCACTCCAAATGCTGAGTTTCTCAGACATGCTGAACAGCTAGAAGCAATCAATATACAACGTCAGCAGAAAAACGATTCGTTAGTATGAATTACTGACTGAAGCAGTGGGGTAGGGGTTGGCATTTACAGATCAAGCAAGGCCTGACCACATTCTAGCAGTACAGGGGTGAAGGTGGAGACAAAACTGGAGGAAAAAAAAAGAAAGATTTACAGCAGAAGGGTTTTTTCTTTCTTCCTTTAAAGGTTAGTGGCAGTTCTAAAACCCAAACAAATGCTTATTTTTTTGCCAAATAGAAAAGAAACCTCTCTTTCCAATGTGTTTCTAATACAGACCTCTGGCATTCATTTATCCTTTGTAACAATCAAGTAAGTATTTTGTCAACTTTTAAAAAATGTAGTTGAGTAAATCAATGGCCTTAGCAGGAGAGACCTAATATAGAGCCAGTTTTTCCAGACTAGTAAAGGAACGCTGGCTCAAGTCTGGGTGGGAGGAGGGGAGCAAACATGGCTTTAATCCATCTTTGTGCCTCACTGGCATAAATTACAGCAGCACTTTTTCTGTCATTCCCCAAGCCAGCATCAGCATGTAAAAAAGACGGCAGCTTAGTTTTCAGGGGTTTTCTGTGTTTGTCACAGTTAAGCTTCTGCAACTGAAGCTGCAAAGACTAGTGCTAATCTTGAGGAAGCCATATTTCATAATCTCAAATCTGAGGTATTGTAGTAAAGAAAAAACTGCATTTTAGAAAATGTATATAAAGCAAGGTTTATAAAATAAATACAACCAATATTTTTCAGGTGTCTGTCCTGAAGAACTTCACCCTGCAAAGTTCAATAGTATATGCTGCAGTAAATAGGAAATCCTGGAAATAAAATGGAACACATTATCAAATGTATATGGAGTAAATACTAACAGTATGCATTATGATTTAGTTCTTAACAGAAATTAAATAGTGTAATATAAAAACAGTCTGGCTAACTTCAACATTTACCTGATTCTGAAATTGCTATTTCAATTAGAAAAGACCCAAACCCAAAGCAATTCTAGCCTATACTCTACAACAGACATTGGAAAGTGATGCCTTGATACTGTTTTAAGACCCAATTCTCTCTCTGCTACAAAGCCTTTTACTGTGAGAATACAAAGTAAGTGAAATATTGTGCGTTTCCACTCCTAACTGCCACATTTCTCACAAAATGAATCATAAGTATTCTGAAAGGAGTTTTCCTTGTATTATTAACAAAACTTTTCTTAAAGATGATAGAGGGCATAACTACTTATGATGGATAGAGAATACCTTCATTCAATATACAGATTTATTTTTTGTTTATTCTGGAGTAAAATAAAACTATCTCTACAAACTGGGTAAAAAATTGTAACTCAAATTGCAATTAATGTCCCAGCAAAAAGAGCTTAGCATTAGTACCCAACGTTCCCACAATACTTAAGTGGCCTCAAGTGATAGTTTTCTGAAATTCAAAATTAGGAACAGATTACAGTATCTGACTTATATAACCAGGCTGCACTTTAAATGGTTAGCACTGAACTTTTGTGAGTTTTTTGTCCACAGAACCAATAAATTAATAAAACCAGACTTATTCCCTTCAATTTCTACTATAATCAGGTGATCTGATCTATGTAAAGCATCACTGTGCAAATCAAAATATTTTGTGACCAAGAAGAAGGTATGTTTAAAAGCTTTCTAAGAGGCATGGGATTTTAAACAGTGAATTAAAGTAAGCAGTGTCATTAAATTAACTTGAATTGGTTTTAATCCTCATTCTTTTATATGACGTTTTATACAAATAACTTAGAGAACAATCATTTCGACAACACTAGTAATTACACAACATGGACATGAAACAATCCATTAAGCAAGACCTGAAATACGATAGAAGACCTTTATCATCACACAATTCTGACAACTTTTGTGCAAATCGAAAGGTATTTTCAGGTATTGACTTTCTCACTTCAGTTTTAAAAAATGCCTGTTTTTCCTACACCTCAAATTAACCAACATTTAGAATAGTTTAGACTCAACAAAGGTAAGTAACCACAAGAATTTTAGACTGAAAAACCATGTGAAAAACTACCAAATTCCCATTCTCATTCCAAATTCCCATTTTATTCATTCTTTCTTGCCCCACAGTATATCTGAAAGCTGAATGGATTTATGTTATTTCAAATAAAAAGAAAGACTATGTTTCAGAGTCTAGACATACTTACAGAAATACTTAAGTGACTTATTACGACTTTATTTGTCGCTTAGTTACAGCTGTGACAGCGCTCCACGGGGAAAAGAAAAAGCTGATCTCTTCTAAAGATTAAGAAGCTTTGTGTTTCACATGTAACACCTTACATTCCACCCAGGAAACACTGCAGTGGTTCAGTTATGAAGCACTGGCATCACGTGCTATTAATTAAATTAACTATGTAGCATGCTGGCAGTCTCAGTCAAATTCTAAAAGGCTGCAGAGTGCATTACTGAGAACAGATAAAGGCCAGTGATGAGATTTGAATCCTGAAGGAGAAATCCTAGACTTCTAGCCAGGTGCGGAATAAAGGAAAAATTACTGGGTTTCACTGTAACAGAAACTCTAAAATCAGCTGAGAGTCTACATGCAGCCCTGACTTGTGAACTGATGAGATTAGTAACAGACCAAATCCTTCTACTGAGGATGATACAGATTTTGGCTGATTCCCTGGTGGCAACAATTTTAATTGCACTTCACATAATCATGTTCATCTGGTAAGGAACAACTTTCATATGTCAGTATTTCAGTTTCTACACTGAATACTGAAGGTCCAACAGGATGAATTTGGCATTTTCCATGAAGTCCAAACTGAAGAAGTAATAATGTAAAGCCATACTTACCAGAACACAGATTACCACTATGGAAGTAGTTTTCAAGCAGGAACAGAATATTGCCTCAATGCAATGTTCATATTATAGAAACATAGACTGGTGTGGGTTGGAAGGGACCTTTAAAGGTCACCCAGTCCAATGCCACTGCCATGGGTCATCTGCCACCCCTCTGGGCAACCTGTTCTAGTGCCTCTATCCTCTGAATAAAGAATTTCTTCCTAGAGTCTAATCTAAACCTCTCCTCTTTAAAATCATCACCTCTCATCCTGTCCCTATCTGCCCAAGTCAAAAGTCACTTCCTCTTTCTTTTAGCCACCCTTTTATTACTGAAATAACTACTACAATGAGGTCTCTCCATTGCCTTCTCTAACCTAGCCTGAATGATCCCAGCTCTCAGCCTTTTCTCACAGCCCCCTGATCATTTTTGTATTCCTTCTCTGCACCAGCTCAAAAAAGTCCATGTCTTTCCAGTGCTGGGACCCCAGAGCTGGATGCAGCCCTGCAGGTGGGGTCTCACCAGAGCAGAGCAGAGGGGCAGAATCCCCTCCCTGGCCCTGCTGGCCGCGCTGCTCTGGATGCAGCCCAGGACACGTTTGGCTCTCTGGGCTGTGAGTGCCCACGGCTGGGTTGTGTCCAGCCTCACCCACCAGCACCCCCAAGTCCTTCTCAGCAGGGCTGCTCTCAGTGAGATCATCTCCCACTCTGTGCTTTTGTTTGGGATTGCCCTCGCTCAGGTTCAGCACTTGGCCTTGCTGAACTTTATGAGGTTCACATGAACCCACTTCTCAAGCTTGTCCAGGTGCCCCTGGATGGCATCCCATCCTTCTGTTGTGTCACCTGCACCGCTCAGCTTCCTGTCACCTGCAAATGTACTGAGGGTGCACTCGGTCCCACTGCCTCTGTCACGGATAAAGGTACTTCTTGATCAGTCCCAAGAAGTGAACGAATGGGCAAGTCTTTTCAATCCATCCAAAAAATAACCCATCAGACTTCCTACTCTGTGTGTCTTCCATGTCTTACAATGTTCTGCAAACTCGACTGGTTTCATGTGCAATGTATGGTATTTTAGTGGTATGGAGTGATGATCATTTTGAGTTTTCAGTTAACTTCATAAACACAATTAAGTTTTAAATTCAGGAACGGTACTGAGGTTGATTCCTGAACCTTTTTGTGCATTTTGTCTGTGAGACTGCATAAATTATGGAGATCCTAGATAGATATATGCTAAATTGACTTGGCAACCTGGTGAGTTTTCTAAAAGGAATGTGGTGGCTTCTTTACTACAGAAAATTCCACCAACTCAAAAGCTGCCATAGCACTAGATATACTTCAAGTATGTCAATAAATCTTGCAGTTTCAGGAAGCCTCCACTTGTTTTAAAAGATCAGAGAAAAGAGTGTAACACAGTCCAGAATTTTGGTTAAGGACATGACATGTGGATTTTTATAACAAAGAATCTGTTCCTTCCATAAAAACCAGTATTCCATATGGAAAAGTGTAGAAATATTTCTTACATTTCACAAGCATGTAAGGTTGCTAAAAATTTAGCTGGAAAGCCCTGGTTTTAGGAGTAGATAGCCATAGTTTAATGTCAAAGTGAAAAACTTAATGTGGTAAGGGTTGGTTAGTTCATTTCCACTTATGACTGTACTGGACAAGAATATAATTACAGAACATATGTATAATATGAAGTTTTGAATGTTTATTGGAGTATTTAGAATTCATGTGATTTTGGCAAACAGGAGTAGCAGTACAAAAAATGGGATAAAATTTAAAAAGTGCAGTGGCTAAATTCCAGTAAGAGTCATCAACAGCATGGGTACAGGACAGAACTAAGTTAGGCAACCATTCAATAGGAAAGGATTTGTGGCTTAGAAAGGACTGGAAACCAGGCACAAAAAAAACAGCAACAAATAAAGTAATCCTTCCACTCAACATGGACAAAGACTTAGCTGAGTGCTGTATCTAGACTCAGATTTCACGTTTTGAAAGAAGCACTTGGAATTCTCAGAATTGCTTGATGGAAGGGTTTTTCAGAGTACCAAGTATCACTCTTATCCTATTTCAAGAGGAATATTTTGCACAGATTAACTGAAACAATCAATTTTTGAATGTACGTGATTGTATCAGAATTTTTTTATCCCATTGCTGGATTCTCTCTATGAAAAATATTTTGTCATGTTCACAGGATCTGCATCATTAGTTTCATTACCAGCAGTTGCTCTAACACCTCCTGGAATGAAATCTGTGTTTGACTACAGTCGTAACTATTTGATATTATCATCAGAGCCCTGAAGTGTCACTACTACCTGAATGGGTATCACATGCATGCAACTGTACGCATTACAGTAGTCTAAGTCCTAAACAAGATGAGCAGCAGCAGTGTTCTGTGTAAGTGTAGCCTGTGCAATGTTTTCTCTTTCAAATTCAGGCCTATCAAGTAATCCAAGTGCCAAGTATCAAGTTGATGTACTGTTCCAGCTGGGTCTTCTGTTGTGACATATTTGGTTTCCATAATATTAATCTCCAAGCAAATGACACCTTACTGCCACTGTGTTTGACCTCACCTATATTTTGGGGAAAAGTCTTCTTGGTTAAGATTTTAAGCTGAGAATGTAACTGAGTTCTGCCAGATAATCTCTACCTCTGCAGCACTCTACACAACCTTTAAGAAAGAGAAGAATCAAGTAATGCATCTGACTCCTTCTTATTTGGATTGTAAGCAAATAAAGAACAACTAGTTATCAAATAGTACTGAAGACATCTAACAAATAATTAAGAGGAAAGCATAAGCACTAGTTCTCAACACAAAGCCACAAGGAAAATAATACCTGGAAGAACTCAGATCAAGAATGTCTTTCTAAGGTACCTAGCTGCTGTAAAATTGTGTCCACTTACTCATTGTTATAAATTTTTATTCTCTGACTCCTTCTTTGAGCAGACACCATGTTTATTATGATATTTTGGAATTCTGTAAGGGAAATTGGATTTTGATTGCTGCAGACAAATATAAATAATCATTCTCACACAGCAGTAGAGGTTGCAATAAAATGTCTCAGCAAAGATTCTGATATTCCACATTAAAACTTAGTATTATGCATTTCTCTTCAGCACTCGTCACAACATTTCCTCAGATGTGTTCTTAAGACAGTAAAATCTGGTAATAATTATCAAACACCATACACACTGTTTACAATAGAGTCATATTTCTTCTTTTTTTATTGCACAGAAAGTAGAATGCTGCTGAAAAGTGCCCAAACGTCTGCTATGCGCCATGCCAATACAGCAGCTCAGCCAAATATGCAGAGAGCAGTTTGCCAAATAAAAGAAAACATAACAAATTGGTAATGGTTTCTATCTTGACAGAGAATGAAAATTATACCTCAATGTGTGGCCACTCATGGACACATAAAAATGTCTTAGAGGCAATCATTTTACCTCAGATAACACACCCTGACAGTAGAGCAAAGCATACTGGCAGGCTTTTCCTTCCCCTAAAAACAGCAACTATGATCTACAAAATGGCCTGGAGGAATCACATAGTTTGCATGTTTCATATATGCATATGCCGTACACTAATTGTATTTCATAAAAATCAAATGAAGTAAAATACTGTCTTCCGAGAAGGAGATTCAAATTTAGAAAAAATTTTAAAATGTAAAATCAGTATAGTTGTATCAAATATTCCTATACAACAAAGGTACTGAAAATGTAAACACTTAATCCAAAATATGCAATTTAACTTTCCAAGTGCTTCTAACAATCATTAATAGCTTTCTGAAGATTTCATTGCTTTGTTAATGTTGTTTATAGCCAATTTGCATAACATTTTACAATTTACTTGGCCCCAAAGTAAATTATTTGAAAACAGACTGTCTCATCTGTCTGTAAAGTTAACATGCACACTTACTGGTCTGCAAAATTACTATGATATTAATTATTAGTCTATTGTGTAGTTTCATATTATTCCAAGTATCTGTTTTAGTGCAATTCTGAATGTAATATTATTTTCTGAATAAAAATATGACTTCATAATCTGAAAATGCAACAGTTCTTCACTCAGTAGGAATTACAGTGGATAGTATTACTGACAATTAGATATCAGTAGTTATTCAGAAAGAAATAGGAAAGATATGTTTGAACTTTATAAAAGTATTTGAAAGACTGGTTGTATTCCTGTGACAAGAAAATATTTGACATAAAGATCAAGTTCATAAAAAGTTCATAAAAAGGTCAGATAAGGGAATCTTATACTGGACATGGGAGGTTTAGACCAGATATTTGGAAGTATTTCTTTACCAAGAGGATGGTCAAACACTGGAACAGGCTTCCTAGAGAGGAGATCAATGCCCTTAGCCTGGCAGCGTTTAAGAGGCTTTTGGGCAATAACAACATGTTATAGCTTTTGGCCAGCCCTGAAGCGGTCAGGCAGCTAGACTGGATGATCACTGTAGGTCCCTCCCAACTGAAAAAGTTGCTCTATAATTCTTGGAGGACTTAGAAGCACTTTTGTAGCTCAGAAGAATCTCAAAATATCAGTGAAATCCAAGGATCTCAAAATGTATATTGTATGTTATCTCTCATCCTCAAAGAGCCTGAGGTAGGAAAAGACATAATGAAGGAAGAAAACATGGTTTGAAGAAGTAACAAAATTATTTTAATTATTTTATCATCTGAGATACAGAAACACTGGTTGTCTTAAAACACTTGCCAAGAACTTTCTTAAGGTTTCTATTTTACTGGTAGTTTTGCTGTAGCTCTGATGGCTAATGCATACAACTACGGAAAAAACTGCAGGCAGAGACAGCCTATTTTGTTGGACCAGCTGTAGTGTTTGCCTTATAAACAGAGATGACTTATCCTTACAAAACTTTTTTGCTAGGATTTCTTTTCTTTTTTCCAGGCATTTTATGCATTTTTTCATTATGCACACTCTAATGAGCATCTAACAGCATGCAGGCTGGGACTTCAAGATCATGCTTCAAATTATATTGATTTTTATCCACTTGCTTACCTAAGCTGGGTTCTTTGCATGAAAGATGAACATGAGACATTAGGGTGCACACTGCTTCCTTGACTGGGAGGTGCTGAGGCAGTAACTTCTGCAGTGCTTTATCAACTTCAGTAATACCCCACTTCCTTGGGGTCACCCTACACTTCAGATGAGTCAGTCTATCTTCATCTCACCCATCTTTTAAAAATACTTACCACCCCCAACACACAGTTTTAGAAGGACTTAAAACTACAGAAAGCTAAATGTCATCTACTCTTATGCCTTATTTTTCAGACTGCTAAACCAGTACATTTTAGCTGACTCCTAATGCAGCAGCTGCCTTCACATTTGGTGTTTTCTGCTACTCAAATTCATGCTTATCAGTAAGACTATGTTAGTACAGTACAATTTCCACTGGTAAACACAGAAATCCAAACAAAAAAAACTCACCATCCTTCGTCATTATCTACGTCAGGTTCAGAAAGCTCATTTTCAGGAGTTTCTTCAATTGCCTGGGTTAACTTTGATTTAAATCGGTCCAACAATGCCAGTGTCTGAAATTAAACACATGGTTTTAGGGAAGTTGTATATTTCTACACACCAATTTTTATTATTTTGAGAAAAAGTACAATGAGAGTGATCTTTCATATGAATTCGGAAGAAACACTTTAGAGAGGCAAGTGAGAGAGCAAGAGGTGGTCGTGGGTGTGAGAGCAGGACTGCACAGAGAGCACCCATGGAGTGAGTGGGCAGGCAATGCTGAGGCAACAAGAGCCAACAGGGAGGGGCCCGTCGTGTGAAAAAGCACTTCTGTCATCATCTAGTGAAATAAAAATGCATATTTAAGGAAGAAAAACTTGTGGCTACATACAGAATAAAACAGCTGATTAAATAACACTGCTGACAATGAATTTTACTTTTTGGACCTGCTACTGTCCTCTTTTAAAGCAATCCACTGTATAAACTGCAAACCATTCAAGCTTTGAAGACCCAGTTTAACTGATATTTATATACTTTATGTTGATGATATTTTAAATTATTTGTGGATATTGAAAAAATTCAAGCTTTTGCCTCAAATAAAATGAACCACCTTAACTAATTCTGCAGGTACAGGTTCTTATGCTGTATACATAAAGCTCATACTCATTTAAATTTGGTATCTTATTCTCAAACTGACATTGGCTGGTCTTTCAGGGACAATGAAGTCACCAAATCTCAGATGACACCTGAAGATCGTACCACAGTTCTTGTTTCTCATCATCTGAAATGGAAGTTTGATTACACAAAAATTGTATGCCTGAGCCTTGTGATGGGAGAGGGGGGCTCTTCAAAAAAAAGCACAGAGCATATGAATAATTTGCACAGCCCACAGCTTTTTTTTGCTGATATTTGAGACATTCCTGAAAACGAAAGCACCAGGGAATAAATGCCTAACTGAATTTATGTGGCAGGCTACATTTGATTTGTAGGTGATAGGTTGGCAACCTATGTTGTAAAACACCTCTGCATGACTGTGTAGTTTTGTTTGGTCAAGTTTTTCAAATTTAAAAGAATAAAAACTAAACAAGAATAGAAAACAGAAATAGGAAATACCAGAAGTGTTCACTGGAATCAAATTTCCTTCTGGGAGCAATCTTAACTTGAGGAGTTTCCTGGCTTTTGAATTCTTTCAAAAACATATTTTAGCACTGCCAAGGGCAGATTTTGGAGGACTTTTTTTTGCATTTACTTTCTTTATTTTATGTCCAATCTTCTGTTTAAGATGAGAAGGAGGAAAGTTTTGAAGATATTTGGGCCTGCAAATCATTCTAGTTCTATAGTTTTCCTTACTATTGCAAAAAAACACTGTACTTGCAACACCTGAGACAGCAAACCTTCGCCTAGGCCATCAGAAGGAAACAAACTGACCCTTTTAATATGAAATTGTGACCAAAAAAAGCCACATTCCTTGTGTCTTGTCTAATTTTCTCTGGTGCCAGCATTCCTGTGAATAGACCTGATGACAGAAATAATTTTGAAATATCTAAGTAGGCATTTTTGCAATGAGTCACTAGATGTTATACCATGCTTTAAATAACTTCATAATTTGACCCTTGCAGAATAAGATGGCTAGGACTTCCATTATCTAGTATTTTAGGGAAACATACCTTTTCTCCCTCCTCCTTAATCATTGCACTGAGGATGGAAAATGGTATTGTGCTGTAGGATAAGTTACAAGGGGTGCAAGACTAGAAGAGGCTCTCCACAAGTGAAATGAATTACAAAGAACTTGATTAATTATTGCTGAATAGTTGCCAGCAGGGTCACATAAATAAAAATTAAGATCTACTAGAATATATATCCCTATCATCTCATTTTGTTTTTCTGTGATGTCCGGGACAGGGCTGATGTAAATTCATTAGACGTGATTTTAAGTCCCTTGATCCACACTGCCAACAGAGCTTTAGTACTCTTTGATTCAAAGATAATGGGATCTCGAATGTACAAAGTTTCCATAAACTTCTTAGTTTAGAACTAAATCAGCTTGTTACATATATCAAGGTTTGCCAAATGCTGCTTTGAAGTTACTAAGCCTCAAGTTTCCAATCTCTTCTAGATTCAACATGCGAACAGGAACATCTTCGTAGCTAAACTGACATGCACTGACAAACCAGTGTGTTTGCTGTACAGATTTTCAGTTGATGGTATTTCTGCATCATAGGCAGTTTCATATATTTAACCATTTCACACGTTCCTATTTTAGAAAAAACAAATACTTTTGTAAAGCAAACCTTACTTTGCTCGTATTTGTCTACTAAAGTCTACAGACATCCTAACTAATTTTGAATAATAATTTTCATTGCATTTAAAAAATCTTCTCTTTTTACAGTACTTATAAACTATTTCTTTCATTTCACAACACCAAGAAGTACTGATGAATTTAATATTTTTAAACCATAATTTAAAATGTTAAAAAACCCAGCTAGAACAAATGCCAGGTATGTAAACTTTTGTCCCAGTGTTATCTTATGGCAAGGAAAGCATAAGGTGAAGAAATGCAAACTCTCACAAATGTAATCAAGGACACTTCATGACTGGCATTTCCTTCCGGAAGATTTTAGTAACTAGGAGCCCTTTCAAACACACATTGAAAATTCACTTGCCTGTCTACCTGGGTAATTAAAATTATTTGTAATTTTTACAAATAATAACTTTATTTTAATGGAAAATGAAACAACAGATTTTAAAACTTTGCTTTTATACAAATAAAGAGATAAACATACTCAGAACATTCTTCTGGATTTTTGTTGCCCAGGATATCAAACTATTACCTGATCTTCACGGGAAACTCCTTTCTTTGGCTGCTGCTTTCGCTTGTCTTCATATTTTCTCTTCTCCTGAAGGTATTCTTCAACAACACTGTTTGGAGCAGGTTCCTCCTCTAAATAAGGAAACATATTTGGTTAAACAAATTTAATTTGGTTTCATGATTTAGTGTCTTTTTGGAGATAAAACACCAAGCAAAACACTCCCATAAAACATTTCAGTTGTACTGCTTTCTCAGCAGTAGAATGATTTGCTACTTACTGAAATGAAAAACACAACACTGTACTGGGCAGACAATGAGTCAAAAGATTTTTGTTTCAATATGGAGCCAGGGAAAGCAGGATAACAGAAACAGAACCTCTGATAAAAACTGTTGAAATTCCTTTAGCAAGCTGACCTTAATTTCTGCAGATCTTTCTTGGAGCAGTTGAACTGTTATATGTATTAATATTCAGTGACTATTTGTTAAAAAGTAGACAAATACAACCTATAGAAAAATTCACAGTTTTCCTCTTTTGTAGGCTGAAGTAGCCACAGATCAAATCCTTGATCTTGCCATGGGGAGAAAAACCCTATTTTTAAAAGTAACATT